>APFE030419432.1:4552-47592 GCA_000404065.3 Pinus taeda | reverse complement strand
ATATATACAGAGGATTAATTCAAAACTATATAGATGTGTGATTCAAGTATGGCATGATGAATTATGAATGGAATCGGAATTATGTATAATATATGTTTACAGGCAGAGTTCGGCAGAATACACTGTGAAGAAGAACGAGACAGCGGATCGTAATGGACCTTTGAAACCATCGAAGAACCAAAGTAATGTTCTAGAGGGACTGTGTTAAATAACATGTGAAGTTAAGCTCGGGAGTGGAGTCACACAGCGGAACAATGGAAGGATGAAGAACCATGAAGTAACCCGAGCCTCAAATAAACGTTGGAGAAATGGCGTAAAACTCAATTGGAAAGAAGAATGAAAGAATGAAGTGTTAATGCATAGGCACCATTGGATCTACTAGATCAACGGATGAGATCAAGTCGCATGGAATGGAGTTATGAATATCGCATCGCAACTTATCAAGTAAGTGAATGAATCGGCCTTAAGGGAATTGCGATTGCAATATGTGAGATCATTGTGAACTGTTGGATCGTATGCCCTGATCAACGGTGGATAAGCTTTAATAAATCTCGCATCGCAATGTTTCGTTGATGAGTGAACTAACCTCGGCCACAAGCGGTTGTGATATGTGATTGCGATGTCCGATGCAATCGGAAGTTTGATCGCATCGCAAATATCTATGGGAGATAGACCTTAGCCTTAACCAATGCGACATGCGATGTGGATCAAGCTGATAAATAATGCGGTATGCAATGTTAAACGAGCAAAAGGATTTGCGAAGTGCGATAGAAGAGTGGACCCGAGAAAGTAATGAATGTGGTTTATATTATTGAAGTCTGAAGGGTTATTGTATATCAGATGCAATAAAGAGTCGTGTGTTAGCGAGATGCGAAAGGAGGATTGTGATTGCGATAAGGCATGCATCGAGAAACGTGCATAGGCAAGGAATTAAGAAAAGGTATGGTTTACATATGTTTTGTGTGTATTCTATTATAAAAGAATTATAATGGGATTAAAGCGCAGATGGATGATTTGTGGTTTAAGTCTGTGAATAACCAAAGCAATAAGGTTTTGTGGGGTTTGGTTATATATATTCGCGGTACATTAAAGTTTAACGAAGTTGGATATATGTGCGGGCATAAGGTTAAGAAGCTTTATGAGGGTGATTTATAAAGTTCCGATATATAGGATTAATGAAGGGCAGATTGTATTTAGTTAATAAATCATTATACAGAGATTTATTAAAGGGGCCTTAACCATTAAGGATTGAAGATTTGACTTGGTAGAGAGTTAAAATTCCTGGGGCAAAATAGATATGTGCATTTTACATGCATACTGTGGGTATACGCGGGTTTTCCTACGTCAAAAAGGGACACCAACTCGCGAATACAACCCAGGACTTGATATCATTGAAGATTCTTGTCACTACGCCATGAGGAGGTGGAAGACAAGAGTATTCTCAAGCAAACATCATTCATAGTAGCAGCAGTGGCTTGAAATTGCCATATCACTCAAGCGGTTCATATCAGTAGTGCCATGTCATGTCTTGTCATAAGTGGTCATATGCCACCTCATCATTGCAAACCATGTATATTATATTCAAGTGTATTGTAAAGTGGAAGTTTGAAGGACATGCATGAATATGGAGAGTCATATAAGTTGAAAATTCATAGGAAGTTGAACAGTCATGAGGGTAGTCAAAGGGTCATAAAGGGGAAGCATCACCCCTTAGTTATATATACCGCCTCATTGTATGAGCAAAGGACTTTTCACCTTGGCTCCTCCCGCAAAGCATTAGAGAGATTAGATAGTTCTTTGAGAAGAAAGGAGTGGCTCCAAGGTCCCACTAATGGGGCTAGTGATGTACATTGTAAACATGTGTCTTGGAACTTCTGCTTAATAACAGAAGCCTTTTCAGGCCAACATGTTCTTCATGCATGGACTATGAATGTTTGTCAGACTATTTTGTGGACTTTTGTATTTCATGTTTTCTTTCACATGTACTAAGATAGTTGAACTATTTCAGTTATTTTAGTGCTTATCTTATTGAGAATTTGTTGTAATGTTTGTTATCGTTGTCCCATCCTTGTGGATTATTCCGCGGGATACTGTACATATATTTACTTGTTTGTTAGTTGTAACGACCGTCACATCCAATGTGGACTATTCCGCTGGATGTTAGACGAATCCTTCTACTTCATGTGTGTCTCTTCCTGGGTGGTATTATTACCTCTCACTTAGAGGTTCACTTTTACCCCCCCTTTGCAGTAGAATAACCTTGACACAGTTGTGACTACACACTCACCAGGAACACGTCCCTTGCTTTTCGAAGACACCATTGCTTCATTCTCTTGTGCTGACAGCTAGAGCCAAGGAAAACCTTTAAGGATTTGGCAACCAAGCCTTTATACCGGATGGAGCTCCTACACCAAACATTGTGAGGCCTAATTGGGACTTCACATAGGGGAGACCCCCTTCGTTGACATATTTCCAGCACCATCAACATATTCCTTGTTTTAAATAATTTCCTTGGTTTATCACAAGTTTAGAATCCCTTTTCACCTTTAACAGCCTTATTCCCATAATTTGTGCATGTTTAAGAACCAACAATAACTTCTCATACTCAACTATACTATTAGTACAATCAAATTCTAAAATAAACTAAAATGGAGAAATAATACCTGTGGGGGATGTGAAAACAAGCCCCACCCTTGCTCCTAATCTGGACCGTGCACCATCAAAATGAATTTTCCCTAATTCATTTTTAAATTTCTCATCAATGAGTTCATGTGATATAATTGATTCATTGTGTTTATCCATCACCACATGCGTTCCCAACTCTAGTTCATATACCTCAGGATACAAAGGTTCATTATCTAGTTGTTGTGGGTTTTCAATGTTATGCGACATCTTTTCATGAAACAATTTTACCATGCAATTTGGGACGAAAAGGATATCAACATATGACCAATCCATTTTAATGCTACCTATTGCATCAATTTCCCACTTCTTCGATAATAGCATACCCAATTTTTCAGGACATTCAATCACAACCATGTCCATGGTTAAGATTTGATATGGATATCCTAATAACTGGAATTCATGGTCTTTAATGACCCCACATACCTGCATTTCATGTGAGTCCACAACCTGGAAATTCGTATATGTCTTAGAAATAGTTAGTACTAATTCTTTCATCACCTTGAGAGTCATGACATTCGTCGATGCTCCTGAATATAACATGCAATTTTGAAGTAACAAGCCATTAGGAAGTAAGGAAATTTAAAAAGGCGGGGGTTCAACAGTTTTATTCATACTAAGATATAGTTGTGGGTTATCATCCAATGGATCGATAGAAATAACTGAACGCATCAATTTTTTAATGACTGTCTTTTGTCTAGGCATGCAGATCAATTGTGTAATTGGTACAGGAATACTCATATTTTTTAATTCACTTATGAGGCAAAATTTTGAATTTGGAGGATCACATGATCTTGTTGAATTGGGGAAATGAATTTCCTTTGGTACATTAGGCTTTGTTTGTTGATTTTTCAGTGCCTTTCCTTTCTTGGAATAGGTTTTGGTGATCTTAGCAACCATGGCTACAACTTTAGATTGTACTTTATCAACATTTGACATAGACATTTGGCTTCTAGGGAGAGCCATATCGGTAGGTGACATATTACTCCTACATACATCAAAATTTTTAGTATTTAAAGGGAAAATCTGTTGTTGAATCACCCCTTTACCATTTGAAACTTGGAATATATGTAGATGTAATTGGCTTTAGTCGTGGATAAGATATTCAATGAATCTTCTAGTTGTTTGGGGAATTCTTCTGACTGATTTGGGGAAAACAAATCCATTGTTTGTGCAAATAAATGCATAGCTCTCTTCACTATGTGGCAATTCAAATGATCTATAGTAGTTTCTAGAAGAAGAGAAATTCACAAAATTGTTCCTAGACATGGGCATAGGAACTCTAGGCACCTTAGGCTTCTTTTCAAGCAAAAAAAAGGCTTTCTTGGAGGGGGTTTTCTAGGCTAAAATGGTCGTTGATTTGCAGGAACAACTTTCCTAGCCATTTTATTACTCAGATCCTATACCAAATTGACAAATCTTGCAGGTACTTCATTATTTTTAGCTCACATCACCTTTTTGGGTTCCTAAAATGTCATTCTTTATGGATCAAATAATCTAGAGGAATGAGCTTGGACTTTCCTAGATACCAAAATTAGGTTTCTCTTGATCTTAAGAGAAACATTTAAAGCATCCTAAATATTTTGCATATTCATTTCCTTGAGTAAGAAACCAAAATATTCATCAAATTATTGAAAATAACATATTGAGACAATTTCAACATTTAGATGAACATTTTGAGGGATTTTAAGATAAAGTTTGTAGAAGCGAGTATTGAACTCATATATAGTTTCATTATCTTTGTTGTTGATAGAAGTAAATTTTTCTAGCAATAAAGACCTATCTTGCTTATAAACCCACTTCTTTGTAAACTTATGTTTGAAGAGTTCCCATCTATCAATGGAGGTAACAATTTTTGACATGTACCATGCTCGTTCACCCCCTTTGAGGGTTTGTAAGAACATCTTCTTGACAACTATTAGAAACCAGGACAATACTAAGGGGGGATGAATCAATATTATGAGAATTTAAAACTCTTTTTCACAATCATAAAGAATGATTGACACAATAATTACAATCACACCAATTTATAAATTAGGACACTTAATATAACATGGAAACCCAACTGGGAAAACCACCAAAGTTTTTGTATTATGATGCAATTTATATGCTACTACTTGTATTACATCAATTTGTTGCAAGCTTCTACTTGCAGGTTTCTGAGGCTTCCACCTAAAGGAATATACCACTCCCTATTTTATCAGCTACCATTAAAATGATGCTCCTACTCCCTAATTTTTCATCTACCACTAAAAGGAGCATCAACCCTGATTTATCAGCTACCACTGAAAGGAGCATCAACCCCTAAAAATGCAAGCTCCAACTTTTTAGACCTTCCTGAATCATCTTTCATACCATTTTCAAACTCAAATCATGAAGGCCTCTTTCTCATGCAACAAATCAATCCCACCTCAGGCAATCACTATAAATCACCTTCAACACCTTATCTAATCTGTTAGGTCCCTATAATACTAGTGATTCCCCCATTATTATTGTCATTCTAGCCCTTATTGTTATTTTTGTGTCCATGTTGTCCCCATATCGTTATTATTGTGCCCCATAGAAGCCCACCATTGTTATTGTTGTGCCCTTATATTATAATTGTTAGGTCAACTTTGATCATATTGTGACCCCTTAGACTCCTATATATAGAAAGGAGGTTTTGTCATTTGTATCATCCAAGAATTGTTCATTTGTGTAATGTGAAGGAGGTTTCCCCCTCAAAGAGGTTGGATTCTAAGGCACTTATCTCTATTTTCTATATTTTTATGAGCTAGTTTCATAACATTTGGTATCAAAGCTTTGGATTCTAGGGTTTCGCTGCTCCAAACAGGTCATTGTGGAATTTTCGCTATAAATTTTTTTCTGCGATGTTTCAAAATAAAAATTAAAAAAACACATTTAAACCAAAACCATTTAACCTCGGGTCCAAATTTCAGATTTTTCCTCGCTATATTTTCAGCAATATGATATGAGGAAGTTAGGGTTTTTGTAGACTCTCGAATTACATTCCAAACAGGTGACCTTGGTAAAATCGTCATAACTTTCTCTCTGAGCATCAGATTGAAATTTCGTAAGAAGTTACAAAAAGAGAACAGGCTGTAGTTTTCTGTGTATCTTTTCCATATCCGAAGGTCAAAACCGTGACATGTGTCACGTCGTACAAGTTCGCTCTACTGAAAATTTATCTAATTAGGTCATCGTGGGAGATTGGGCATAAATCTTTCTCGGAGAATCCAATTTTTATGAGATTGGTGGCATTAGAAAAGGGACTCAAAGGGCTACCATGGGAAGAAATGTCAGACCTTGGCGATTCGTAATTACAGAGATACAATAGATTCAATATCGAGCTTCTCAAACAAAAAAAAAAAAAAAAAAAAAAAAAAGGAAGAAGAAAAGAGAAAAAAGAAAAGAAAAGAGAAGAGAAAGAAAAAAAAAAAAAGCAGCAAAAACAAAAAACAAAACAAAAATAATAACAAAAAAACAAAAACAAAATAAAACAAAACAAAACAAAAACAAAAAAAAACAAAAAACAAAAAACAAAAAACAAAAACGAAAACAAAAAACAAAACAAAAACAAAACAAAACAAACAAACAAAAACAAAAAACAAAAAAACAAAAACAAAAAACAAAAAAAAAGGTGTGTAGTCTTTTTAAAAATTTTCATAAGTTTGGGTTGAAAAATTAGGTTGAAATTCAAAGGGCATAGTGAAGCATAATTATCATTAATTGATGCCACGAAAAAAGAAAATGGAAACACCTAATAAGCAACCTAAAATCTCTAACATGACTCATGAAGAAGAGGAAGAAATGCAACATGATATATCACAATTACGAGACCAAGAGCAACAAATTTCACTCCCACAAAAGGTAACCGAAGCTAAGATGAATAGTGTGGAAGCTAATATGAATAGTGTGCAAGTTAAGATGGATCGAATGGAAGCTAAGATGAATGGAATGGATGCTAAGATGGTATATTTGAAGATAGATTTGAATAAGTTGCTACAAGAAATGCTTACTAATGGTGAAAGGGTAGTAATGGAAACTCATGATGAGAACAAAAGAAATGTTAATCATGATTTCACATACTCTAATGTTGGATTGAAGACCACCATGTTCCAAAGATCGATATGAGGAAGTTTCATGGCAAGGATCCTATAACATGGATACTACAGATGGAGCAATTTTTCGATCTCCATAATGTGCAAAACACACAAAAGGTACGCATTGCAACTTTGTATTTGGAACCAAATCAGTTTGTATGGTATTGATGGCTTTTCTCTCATAAAGAAATTGTCACTTAGGCAATTTTTATGAAAGAAATGATAGCACATTATGAAGATACAAAAAGCAACACTTTTTTAGCCAATTGATAAACCTCAAACAAAAGGGTTCAATGATGGAGCACATTGAGGACTTCTAAAAATTGAATATAAGGGTAAAAGATATTCCAAAGGAGCTTAGGATTGATGTGCTCATAGGGACTTTAAAGGATAACATCCAACATGAGGTTCGCCTTTGGGAACATAACTCATTGGAGAATGCATTCAGGTTGGAAAGAAAAATGGAAAGCAAAATTATGGCAACAAGGAAGCCTACCACTCACAATTATAAGGATGGAAGTATTGTTTCCCCTAGTCTTTCACAACCTACAAGGTTGACACCCAAACAATTGGAAGAAAAAATAGAAAAAGGGCTTTGTTACAGTTGTGATAGAAAATACACTAAAGGTCATAAGTGTGTTGAGAAGAAATTATTTTACATATATTGTGAAGATGAGGAAGAAAAGGAACAAGAAATGTCAAAAGAAGAGGATATACAATAGGAAAAGCCCTAGAAAAGGAAGAAATGAATCCAACCTTATCTTGTAATGCATTGGCCAGAATTACCACTCCTCAATCTATTAAGATAGAAGAACATATCAAGAAGAAAAAGGTAATAGTGTTGATTGATTCGGGTAGTACCCATAATTTTATTCATTGTAAGATAGCCAAGGAATTGAATTGCTTCATATATCCAACAATATGTATTGAATAGCCCAATGCTTTCAATTCAAATGGGTGGTGTTGATGTTGTACGAGGACTCCAATGGCTACAATCTTTGGGTACAATAGCTTTTAATTTTCAAGAATTTTTCAGGAAATTTTCTTCGGAATGAAAGGAAGTTGAATTAAGAGGTATCGTAGGGAAACCAGGAAAGATAATCGGCTCTAATGGAATGACAAAGCTTCTAAAAAAAAAAAAAAAAAAATTAGTTGTAATTGCACAATTATGTTCGATAGAGGTTCCCACATCAAAATCATCTATTTCTCCAGATCTCCAAAAATTCTTGGACAATCATTCCAAGGTATTTGAGACTCCCAAAGGTCTCCCACCTATTCATGATCATGATCATGTTATTAATTTTATTCCAGGAAATGTTCCTCCAAACATCAGGCCTTACAGATATCCCTATTCCCAAAAGAGTGAAATTGAATGTATGGTTGCAGAAATGCTAGTGGCTAGTATAATTCAACCTAGTCAAAGTTATTTTTGTGTTCCAGTAGTATTGGTGCATAAGAAGGATGGATCATGGTGCATGTGTCCAGAAAATAGGGAGCTCAACAAGCTCACTATTAAAGATATATTTCACATTCCTGTCATTGATGAACTATTGGATGAATTGCATGGATCAATTTACTTCACCAAGTTGGATCTTTGTTCAGGATATCATCAAATCATAATGAAGACTAAATACATTCTGAAAACAACATTTAGAACTCATGAGGGTCATTATGAATTTTTGTTCATGCCTTTTTGCCTTACCAGTGCACCTTCTACATTTCAAGTTTTGATGATTCCATTTTCAAAACCTTCCTTAGAAAATTTTTGTTAGTATTTTTTTATGATATACTAATCTATATCAAGGCTTGGAAGGATCATGTTCAACATGTTGACAGGGTGCTCAAACTATTAGAGGAGAAACAATTATATGCAAAAAAATCCAAATGTTTCTTTGGATTATAAGAGGTGGAATATCTGAGTCATATTGTATCTCATGAAGGTGTTAAGGTAGACCCTAGTAAAATTAAAGCCATTAAGGAATGGAAAATCCCCACATCTATAAAGCATTTGCGAAAATTTCTTGGGTTGACGGGGTATTATCGCCAATTTGTTAAGAATTATGGGAGAATAGCAGCACCTCTAACAACTTTATTGAATAAAGATGCATTTTTATGGACTACAGAAGTGACAAAGGCCTTTTAACATATTAAAGAGGTAATGTGCCAAGCACGGGTCTTAGCTACACCAGACTTCACAAAAACCTTTATTGTGGAATGTGATGCCTCAGGAAATGGAATAGGTGTTGTTTTAATGCAAGAAGAAAGACCCATTGCTTTCGAAAGTCATCCAATCAAAGGAAAGTATTTACACGAAGCTATATATGAGAAGGAAATGTTGGCAATACTACATGCACTTAATAAATGGTGACCCTACCTAATGGGAAGACACTTCAAGGTGAAAACGGATCATGATAGTCTTAAATACCTTTTAGAACAAATATTATCTTCATAAGAGCAGCAAAAATGGGTCACAAAGATGTTGGGTTATGACTTTGAAATCATATACAAAAAGGGAAGCAAATTGTTGTGGCAGATGCACTCTTAAGAAAGGATGAGGATGTGGAAGCATTGCTTTGTGCCATTTCTATTATCCAACCAGATTAGATAAATGAAGCAAAGGATGAATGAAAAAATGATGAAGAAGTGTGGGCACTCTTTCAAAAGTTACAACAAGATCCCAGTATATCTGATACATTTAGCTGGAAAAATGATTCGTTATGGTACAAAGATCGCTTATACCTATATCAGAATTCCAAACTCAAACAAAAGATTCTTATGGAATTGCACATCTCTCCCTTAGGAGGGCACTCAGTATTTTTAAAAACTTACTACATGGTTAAGAAGGAGTTCTTTTGGGAGGGCCTTAAATCTGATATTCAAAAGTTTGTGGCAGAATGTTTGGTTTGCCAACAAAATAAAGTTGAAACAATTAAGACCTTCGGTGTATTACAACCTTTATCCATTCCAAATCAACGTTGGGAGTAGGTTTCAATGGATTTCATCACAGGTTTACCCAAGTCCGAAGGAAAGAGTTTCATCATGGTGGTAGTTAACAGACTTACCAAGTATGCATAGTTTTGTGCATTATCTCATCCATTTAAATCCAATACAGTTTCTACTGCATTTATGGAAACAATTCAAAAGCTACATGGAAACCCAAAGATTATTGTAAGCGACAGAGATCCCATTTTCACCGGAAATTTTTGGAATGAATTATTTTCTTGCCTTGGTACTCAGTTAGCTCATAGCTCATGTTATCATCCTCAATCCGATGGGAAAACTGAGATAGTAAACAAATGCTTGGAAGGATATCTTCGTTGCTTTGTATCGGATAAACAAACACAATGGGTCAAATGGTTGCCTTTGTTTGAATGACAGTATAACACTTCCTTCCATACTGCAGCAAAAATGACCCCATTTATGGTAGTTTATGGATATCACCCACCGTTCATCACATCATATTTAAGAGAAAATTCTAAGGTTCATGCAATGGAAGATCACATCGAGCATAAACAAAAAGTTCTCCAACTCTTAAAGGATAACCTAACTTTGGCACAAAATATAATGAAACAATAGGAAGATCAACATCGTAACAAAAGAAGTTTTGATATAGGTGACTGGGTATTTCTACGGCTACAACCATATAAACAAATGTTCCTAAAGAAAGCTAAGAAGGATAATAAATTATCACCAAAGTATTATGGTCCGTACAAGGTGTTGCAAAAGATTTGTACTATTGCATACAAATTGGAGCTTCCTGCAGCTTCCCAAGTGCACCCAGGTTTCCATATTTAATGCTTAAAGAAGGTTATTGGTGACAAGCTCCCAATTCAAACAATATTGCCAGAACATGACGAGGAAGGAAAAATCATATTGGAACCTGAAGCAGTCACAGAAACAAGAACTCGACAACTGCGAAATTGATCAATTTTAGAGTATCTTGTCAAGTGGAAGAACTTACCCACTAATGATTCCACATTAGAGGATGAAAAATTTATACAGAAGCATCCAGAACTACTCAAGAGTTGAGGACAACACATTTTTGAAGGAGAGGAGAATGTTAGGTCTCTATAATACTAGTGATTCCCCTTTTACTATTGTCATTGTAGCCCTTATTGTTATTGTTGTGTCCCTATTGTCCCCATATTGTTATTATTGTGCCCCATAGAAGCCCACTATTGTTATTGTTGTGCCCTTATATTATTATTGTTAGGTCATCTTTGATCATATTGTGACCCCTTAGACTCCTATATATTGAAAGGATGTTTTGTCATTTGTATCATCCAAGAATTATTCATTTGTGTAATGTAAAGGAGGTTGCCCCCTCGAAGAGGCTGAATTCTAAGGCATTTATCTCTCTTTTCTATCTTTTTGTGAGTTTTTTTCATAACATTATAAACCCACTGATAAACCTGACATAGCCATTTGGCTTCCAGGGAGAGCCATACTGGTAGGTGACATATTACTCCTGCATACATCAAAATTTTCAGTATTTAAAGGGAAAATGTGTTGTTGAATCACCCCTTTACCATTTGAAACTTGGAATATATGTAGATGTAATTGGCTTTAGTCATGGATAAGATATTCAATGAATCTTCTAGTTGTTCAGGGAATTCTTCTGATTGATTTGGGGAAAATAATTCCATTGTTTATGCAAAAAATGCATAGCTCTCTTCATTATGTGGAAATTCAAATGATCTATAGTAGTTTCTAGAAGAAGTTAAATTCACAAATTGTTCCTAGACATGGGCATAGGAACTCTAGGCACCTTAGGCTTCTTTTCAAGCAAAAAAAAAGGCTTTCTTGGAGGGGATTTTCTAGGCTAAAATGGTCGTTGATTTGTACGAACAACTTTCCTAGCCATTTTATTACTCAAGTCCCATACCAAATTGAGAAATCTTGAAAGTACTTCATTATTTTTAGCTCACATCTCCTTTTTGGGTTCCTAAAATATCATTCTTTATGGATCAAATAATCTAGAGGAATGAGCTTAAACTTTCCTAGATGCCAAAATTAGGTTTCTCTTGATCTTAAGAGAAACATTTAAAGCATCCTAAATATTTTGTATATTCATTTCCTTGAGTAAGAAACCAGAAGATTCATCAAATTATTGAAAATAATATATTGAGACAATTTCAACATTTAGATGAACATTTTGAGGGATTTTAAGATAAATTTTGTAGAAGCGAGTATTGAACTCAGATATAGTTTCATTCTCTTTCTTGTTGATAGAAGTAATTTTTTCTAGCAATAAAGACATATCTTGCTTATAAACCCACTTCTTTGTAAACTTGTGTTTGAAGAGTTCCCATATGTCAATGGAGGTAACAATTTTTTACTTGTACCATGCTCGTTCACCCCCTTCAAGGGTTTGTAAGAACATCTTCACGACAACTATTAGAAACCAGGACAATACTAAGGGGGGTGAATCAATATTATGAGAATTTAAAACTTTCTTTCATAATCATAAAGAATGCTTGACACAATAATTATAATCACAACAATTTATAAATCAAGACAAATAATATAACATGGAACCCGACTGGGAAAACCACCAAATTTTTTGTATTATGATGCAATTTATATGCTACTACTTTTATTACATCAATTTGTTGCAAGTTTCTACTTGCAGGTTTCCGAGGCTTCCACCTGAAGGAATATACCACTCCCTATGTGATGCTCCTAATCCCTAATTTTTCATCTACCACTAAAAGGAGCATCAACCCTGATTTATCAGCTACCACTGAAAGGAGCATCAACCCCTAAAAATGCAAGCTCCAACTTTTTGTACCTTCCTGACCCATCTTTCATATCATTTTAAAACTCAAATCATGAAGGCCTCTTTATCATACAACAAATCAATCCCACCTCAGGAAATCACCATAAATCACCTTCAACACCTTATCTAATCTTTGGTCCTCTAATCAATTCACCAAGAACTACCTTCTTGTTGATTCAATTATGATTATAAAGATTATTTAGATGATATTTTTCATTTAGATTTTTAGTTGACATTAACTCAATTATTTCTTCAATTCAACTTGTTTTTCACATGTATTCCACTTCTCTTGAGTCATCATAATGTGTTCATGTAGTATTCAATATATGATCTACTAAACTAAGGTCAAAAAAATGATTAAACCATTAATTTCTTTAATTCTAAAAAGTTACAAGTTTTAGCAATGGTTTTATTTGAAATTCCAAATATGGTGGACTACTAGATTTAGCAAATATTCCAAATATACCACCAAATTTTCCAACTTGTTCATGCCCCTTTAACGAAATTTAGTGGGTGGCCACCAACATCCACCTGGATCATTCCTCCCCCCTTAGGAAGCAATGGTCCCCATTGCATTGGGTTCTTCCATGAGATGAGGAAACTTTTGGCTAATTTGGTCCTTGATGAGCTTTTCTGTAGCCTCTGAAGTGTCCAGTAATGGTGGGAATCATGGTCAAGGGTGGTCCACATTGAATACTCGGTGCAATCGAAGGAATGGGGGAATGTTGTGCTCCAAAGCATTGTTTCCCACAGGCTTGGTAATGGTGTAAGGACCATATCGAAGTGGTCTGATTTTCTGATGGGATCTTGTAAGGCATTATTTCTTCAGATGCAACTAGACTTTGTCACCCACTTGAAACTTGTGTGGTACCTGATGTTGATCATGTCGCTACTTGTACTTGGCATTTTCCAGAATGGAGTGGCGATATATCGACCCGTTGGGTAGAGGTGCTATAGGAGTCAAATCGAATGAATGCTTAACTTGACAGTGCAACGATACCCCTGTGGGTGAGGAGAAGATGTTCCTATATTCTTTCATGACCGTATCCATCTGTTGTTGTTACTGCGTGGAGGAACCCTTCGCAGGGGTCATGGATGTGGTGACGATCTTCCCCTTACTTTGGGAGCGAACCAGACATAAAATTAATTTCCTAGTCTGGGAGATGATCTTGCTACATTTCTTAGCAGAGATCATAGAAGTGGTAGTAGGTGGGGCTACCCTTGGTATCCTGTATAATTTTTATTTATTTATTTATTTATTTATTTATTTTTATTTTTATTTTTTATTTTTTATTTTTTATTTTTTATTTTTATTTTTTTTAGTGTGGTTCACGAACACCTTGGTCAGTGAGTGGTCGCTACATCCACGGAAAAATTTGAGCTAATCAACCCTTGGCCTACTGACAAGACCTAACCCCAAGGGCTTCGGGCAGAATCGACCCTGTGACCTCCCGATGGCGAGGCACGATTTTTTACAAACTGAGCTAACCCTTGGGGCTAGCCGGTATCCTATATAATGTATTACACAAAGAAATAATAACAGTGCGAGGCCTTGACTCATACACGGCATGTCGTTTCCACAAGTATGGTTGGCCTAATAATACATCACAAACATCAACATCACACAATACCTCATCTATGAAGGGCTTGATGTTGTAGGAAAGGCGGCATTGCTAGCGAAATTGGAGATCTCGCCCTTGGTGAAGCCACCCGATGTTGTACGGCTACAATGTGGTGTGGTTAATAGGCCCAGTTGCTTCTCATATCGACTTTGGATGAAACTTGTGATAAGTAGTAGTACCCTTACTCATTTAATATTTACAACAAAGGAGCCGATAGGGAGTGTGTGTTTTTTCAACTAATCCATGGATCCTTTCCTAGGATGAGTTGTGTTCCATTTTATATTTTAGACCTAAGACCCTTCCCATTGATGTTGAAGGATTAATCAATGGCTTTCCAGATGATAGATTTGTTCTTTACACATTTCCTATAGGACCTTATCCAATCAATATTGGAGTAGGCAAGTGTATTTTTGAGTCATAACCTGAGCCCATAGTCCCTCCTTTTTTATCAACTTCCAATCTCCTTTTGCTACTAAAACTTTTGAGAACAAAGGAAGGTTTTTTAATCCCCAACCACTGATAGCCTATGGGAGGGAAATAAAGGATCAAACAGTTGAAGAAAATTGTTTTTTTTTCTTGTTTCCCAACTCATAAGAAACACAAGGATAGTTGTTTCATCTTCTATATAATTCCTTGAGGAACCCAATAGATGGAGGCCCAATACACTATAATTTCCGCAATTACAAGTTTGCACAGTACCAAGCTACTTGATTTAGAGAGCCATCTATTGCACCATGATCTCAATTTAAGTTAATTTTTTGCTAAGAGTTAAGACCAATCTAATTTTTTGTAATTATTGGGCCTCAAGAGAAAACCCCTCCAACTTTTTTGTCTCTTTTAACATAATTTCGATGACCCGCTCATAATCTTCAACCAATGATGCATTTGCATAGAGAGAGGATTTCTCTTAATTTATCTACATACCAATGACCTGAAAGAAGAGTTCCAAGATTGTTTTTAAGTTGTGTAATCCAACAAAATTGCAATTTAATAAAATGGGTATGTCATCTACAAAAAGTATATGGGAGATAGAGCAATCCCAAGTAATTTGAATGCTTGAGATAAGATTCTTGCTCTTTGCATCCAAGATGGCCCTAATAAGTCCTTTAGCTACCAAAAGGAAAAGCAACAGGGAAAGGGGAAAACACTATATGAGGCCTCTTTGTGGATTGAAAAAAGGAAAAGTAAAACCATTATCTGGAGGGCCAAGGAAGAGGAGTTGATGAAACTTAAGCTCTAGTCAACAAAAGGAGGGGAAATCCAAGGTGGAGGAGAAAAAGTCTAATGTATAACCAATTTACTTTATCAAAAGTTGTTGAAAAGTTTACCTAGTAGCTAACAACCTTTTGTTTAAGTTTATGGAGTGTAGGATTTCTTGGGCAATGGCAATGGCTTTGTGGACTTGATGATATTTTAGGAAACCAAATTGCTTTGAGTTATTATAAGAGAGAATAGGATTTATTCAAGCACTATAACCTTTGAGATGATTTTATAAATAGTGTTGCATAGGGAAATAGGTCTAAACTGGTCAAAATATTCAGGCTTCTTACATTATGGAATCAGAGGAAGGAAAGTTGCATTGAAAGGGGCCAATATCTTGCCATTCTCTCTTAAGTATACAACAACACCAAATAGATCATATATAATGAAGTCATAACATTACAGATAAAATTCAATGGGAATCCCATCTAGTCCAAGATTTTTTTTCCTTTTGGAAGATGTGGAGGACACATTCCATTTTTTCCTTAGATACTTTAGCCATAAGAACTCTATTTCCTTAATCATCAGTGAAACTGGGAAAGAGTTTGGAAATATTAAGAAATTTTTCAATGTTGAATCCCACATTATTTGTGAAAATGGATTTGAAGTGGTTACAACCTATTGTGCTATGCAACAACCCCCCATTTAGTTATATATAAATCTTTTAGGAAATTATTATATAAATAAATGGGGACCCTATAAAATTTTTAAAACATAGGAAAATAGCATAGTTTAGGGTTTTAGAGGACAAATTTGAATTTTTGAATAAACAAATCCAAAATCATTAGGCCCAAACAACTTAAATAAACCTACCTTAAAGAAATTCTGACCATATCGCATTTCGCAAGTCTCAATGAACAATGCCTTGTTTTATCCTTTTGAAACTTGCGATGCGATAAAGAATAGCCCCCGAGAACCAAATGTGTTCAAAACTCTAAAGGCTTAAGTATTGACGAAATTCACTTTACGTCGGAACTTTCCCGCATCACAATTTTATAACGAAAACAATATATGAAAAAGCTCAAGAACTATTCCGATTGCGGAATGCGATAAACTAACCAAACCAATAAAATAATGAATGCAAACTATAAACATCTCGCATCCAGTTAAATTGCAAACTAGAAAAAGGCTCATTGTTCCTTTCATCCTCGATCCTCCAATTACAATAAAGTTATTTCTTAAAAGGTGCACTTTAATAAAATCATAAGACTGAATAACTAAAAGGAAAATCCATGCTTGTTAATAATCATTCGAGCCTGCTATAATGCCACATCATTCCTCGTGATTTCGCAATCGCGAAAATCCTTTGGATATATCCATTCGCCTCTACTTTTTCAAAACCTCCGATTGCAATATTGCAATCATCACATCGCACATATCCCATACCCAATGAATCGATATAGTGATATCACTATCGCATATGGGAAAAGCACATGGAAATAGGTTTTATACACTATTTGAAAGGTTTTTGCGATGCGATATATTAATGAGATAATAAATAACCACGCGAAGCCGTGATTTTAGTCATTAAAGAATGCTAACAGTATTTATGATTTAAAAGTCCAAGGTGATTTGATGTACTATATAGATTGATTCGCTTTTAAACTATGCTTCCTATCATTTGAAGCCTTGTATGTTCAAACGATTCTGCATTTCACACCTATTGCTCTTCATTCCTCTATGTTTCCAATTTGCAGGTTCAGCCCAAGAAAGAGTTGTGTAACATGATGACTACATCAAAGAAAGGAAAGAAAACCATGGAGACTTCACAATCTTCTAGTATTGATGTAACAAAAATGCCCCCGCTTTTCTCAAATACTACATGTGCAATCGACAGCGGAACCTCCTCATGGGAATCCGTGTACCAATTGCTAGAAAGCGAAGGTCCTAAGATAATTGAAAGAGTGGCAATAGCAAACACTACTTTCTCTTATGAAGCCTCCCACTATGAAGCTACAAGATATTTTCTTCATAGAATTGCTACTAGACCCAAGATTTTGCCTTATATCGATATGGTAAAATGGATAATTAAGAATATTAACATTGTCGATCGGACAATCCAAACTTCAAGGAAAACAGTTATCGAATCCTTTACAGCTGAAGACTTGAAGAAAGCGTATCATATATCTAACCCACAAAAGGTGTATGGTAAAGCCTTCCTTGAGCACTTTGCAAACGAGAATGATGTGCCATCAGACCCAATAAAACAATGGAGGTCCTACCTGAACAAACACAAGCATGAGAAATCAGGTATGTAATCTATATCTTCTCTCACCACTCCCTATTCTTATATCGCAGCTATGATGTGTAGGTTGTTTGGGCACGGCAATACATCTAAGTTCTCAATTGAATGGATTCCCCTAATTGATGTAACATTTAATTATTTTATAATGTATTAGGCAGTATCTCGTCTAATAATATTTCCTTCCAAATCCGATAGTTTAGACAACACCCGTATGTCTCTACCAAATTATTTCCACCATTTTTCATGAGTGCATATATTATGGATGTTGTTTATTTCACTACCAATTTCCCAACCATGGGGTGGAAATGGACCATTCAAGATCCCACTCCCATCCATATATACCATAAATTCCTGTGGAATCTAATTTCCACACCCATTCCTATAAAATTTGCTAAGGAGTTATGCTACCCATCCACCAAGTCGTTTTTGACAAAAGGGCCCCAAGATTGTCTGATGAGGCCAAAATTTATTTCATACCAATAGGAAAGTGGTTTGGAGAATATTTTTTTACCTATGTCAGAGTCTATGGAAGCCTAGCACCTCCCCATGTTGTCCCATTGTATGTCCCGGATAAACTACTTGCTAGGGAGATTGCCTATCAAACTGTAGGGGATGGACTAACCAAGACCCTAAAGGAATCCAAGAAGACTCTTTGGCCTTCATTCTGTGGAGCGATAAAAAGGTGTCTTTTTAACTCCTAATTACCTCACATTAATTGTCAACCCAGGGACGACTTTTTATTTCAAGAGTGTACTCAATCTGAGGCGGCTATTTACTCAAGAGTAATGTTTTGCAGTATAGTGCTTAAAATGCAAAAGTAAATGAAAGCTGGAAATAAAATCTAATTGGAACAGCAAGAAACTGAAATGTTCTAAACTAAATCATTCACTCAAACAACCATCAATCGAGGATACAGTAGCAATAACTCATTCCTTTGGATATTGATGCAATTGAAATCAAACCGGAACAAGACAATCAATCTAGGAACGAGGAAGCAATAACCAATGTTCTCTACAGTTGACAGTCCTACTTTAAAGCAATTAAAAGGAAATCGAAATTGAACTAAAGCTGCTATGGAAAGTAAACTAGGAAAACTCTTTAAAAGCAAACTATTGCAATTAATCAACAGAAATGAACAACAAGGTAAATGGGCAGCAAACTGTAATTAAAGGACTCTGAATAGCAAACTCTAATTAATGGAAATGAACAACAGCAAAGCCAAATTAATAGCAATCTTTACTCTAAGAATAAATCGGGCAGCACACGGAAATAGAACAGCATTGATTAATGATAGAATATGAAACAAAGCTAGAAAGTCAAATATAAATACACAATGACTTAACACACAACACACCTTAGCAGTAATCTGATCTTGGTAATCCGATTATCAGTCTTAGTTATAAAGAATACGATTGTATTTTGGAATGGAACAGCAGCGTTCATAGATTTAGCAATCGCAAGGAAATATAGTCTCTAAGATGAATTCAGTAATACCAATTAAAGAGTGTTACAACATGGATACGATGTAATTGAACAACAATACATTCTGTAAGGACCAGCAATGTTATATCAATGATTAAAAGAACAACAATGCGTTACCAAGTCAAGATGAATCAATACGGCATTCCTGTCATAGAGAATGATATTACTCAATTGAACATAAATCAGATATAACAAAACCATGATGTGAAATAATAAAACATACCAGATTACCAAATAAAGTTGATAATGAAAACCACACATAAACCAAAGAGATAATATATAGCAGCAACACAATCCACCAGAGGCTGGGCCCTTAGCCGCCAGCGGATGCTGCTGGGTTACTTCAGGATCAAAGATGGAATGGCAACCAGATTTATATTAAAATATCAAAGCAGAGTTACAGTGGATTACAACAAGAAATCTCTCCATCTCTCAGCCATTATCCATTCTCTCTGCCATCCTCAATTTTGAATCTTTAATTCATCCTCAATTCCATCATTCGAATCCATCCCTTTTCCATCCCCATCTCTGATCTCTGTTTTCATTTAAATAAAGAGAGATCAGAGAGAATTTACAATAGAGATAATTACAACATGATTGCTATTACAAAATTAGATTGTTTCCAACCAATTGATCAACAAGAAGATATATTTCCATCCATCTTTCAACAAGAGCAAGGCGAATTTGGCTTTGCAGCTGAGATTTGGAAAATAGCCACACAGCGAATCTGAGAAAATCGTGCTCAAAGAACCCTGCGTTTCTCTCAATACAAGCTGAATTTGGGAAAACAGTTTCCCAATAAAGTTAATTTGATCCGTTTTGGACAAAACCCATGTTCCAGATTTTCCAAATTCGTCTTCATTTTATCAGAATCTCAACCGCAAAACTGTCACTCTTTATTCCAGCGAATTTCTGAGTTGGCACTTTTAATGATCAAATATTCAATCTGGAAATTACCTTGGAGGCTAAAAATGGTGAATAATGTTACAACCAATTTATTAAACTTTCATTCACAAAATCATTCATAATCATCAATTTATTAGAAATAAAGGAGAATAAATAATATTCATTCATAAGAGCATAAATCATTATAAAATAGAACTATATGATAAACCGTGATTAATAACATGATAAAGAAAAGTAAAAATGGATGAAATAAGTGTTAAAAAGGTGGTCGTATTCACGGCCCAACACATTCCCCCTCCAATGCGGTGTTTTTGGACTACATGATTTCAAGCATGTTGCGCTTGAAATTGATCATATCAGATGCTTGAAACTTGCCATGATTCCTCGCAGACAGTTTGACCCTAACAAATTTACACAAAATTTCACTGCCCAAGTGAAAATTAGATAGTTCAATCATGAGGATAAGAATTATGACAACCTATTTCAGTCTTCTGAGTTATTTTCACAAGTGCAACATTTGGCTAAATTAAAACTAGATCCGGAAAGGCTAGCCCAATTCCAACGATACAGAAGGAAAATACTGCAAAATGTCTCTTTGGAGAAGTTGAGGATCCCTCAACCAGTTATCCAAGAGGAGCAGGGCTCAGATCAAGAGTCAGAAAAGGGTTTGGAACAGGCTTTCGAGCATAATTCAGAGCAGAACTCGGAACAGGCTTCGGAACAGAATTTAGGGCACAAATTAGAACAAGGTTTAGAGAATAATTCAGAACAGGGCTCAGAGCAGAACTCGGAGCAGAAATCAGAGAACATTTCAGAAAAGGATTCTGAACAGAAATCAGAAAAAGATTCCAAGGAGATTGAAGTGGAGGACAAATCCACAGAAATACATATTGATGAATCTCCCTTCAAGAATCAGTTAGATGAAGCATGGAAATAATTTGATCAATATCTTTTAGGACAACAAGGGGCAGAATATTTTGAAATTGAGAAAACATTCAGCACACCCCAAAACACTAGACATAGTTCGTTCACTGATAGGGCTACTAATAAAGTTGTCTCTATATAAGAAACTGAGATCATCATGACCTTCCCTTTATCTGAAATCATCCTCAAGGTGGAAGAAATCACTCCTCTTGATGTCTTTTACAGTCCCAAACACCGGGTTGTGGTAAAAATACAGAGGAAAAGGAGAAGAACAAAACCATCGTCAGCAGTCTTTCCTAGCAATGAACCTATGGATATAATATGGAAGGATACTCCCATAGATCCTTTAGAGAATTTGACAAAATTGTCATAGTTTGCAGGTGCTTATGCATCTGCTATGATTGACAACGTAGTCGAGGTTAAACAACTGGTCAAAGAGAAAGAAGAGAGAATCCAGCAATTAGAGCAATAGTTGGCAGAAGAAAGACATAATATTGACCATCAAATGAAAACAAAAATGTCCCAGTTATAGCAGAGCTTTGATCAATTAAAGCTCCAGTATCAAGTAGAGACAAGTACTAAGTATATCCAAATATGACAGCTCCAGTTTTCACTTGATTAGTTGAAGGATATTCCTAAAGTGGAGGATTTTATAAAAGAAGCATTGGAGTTCAACACTTTGTTATTAAGGCAACAAGAAACATTCTATCAAAAGTTGTTTATCATCAATCCAATGTGTATTACAAGTGATTCATTGATGAATCAATCATCTGATCTAAGGGTTACTTTCAATGATATTGATGATAAAATCTCGGGATACATAACATGGCTGGATACTCCAAAGGGTAGAGCAACAGATATTCCAAGAATAAAGGAATCACATAAGGATATCCTCTTTACTGATTGGGACATTCAATTAAAGCAAGCAGAAAAAGCAGTTTCCAGAGCAACCGATGCTGCAAATAATATCATTGAAACTATCAATGATAATCTGCACAATGCTAACTTGATTCAAGAATGGCCACCTGGTAGTCTTCCTGATATCAAATTCTTGGAAAAGAAATGGCAATAAACTTCAAAAGCAAGGGAAGAGGTGATTAAACACTTGACTAAACTTGACTGGGAAGTATATTGGAAATATCTGGTGAAGCCACGTAGTCAGTGGCTAATGCTACGCTACCTTGCTGACTCATCCACCCATATGCTTCCTACTCTTTTAGATGTAGTGTATACAAGATAGTTATGTATGAGGACAGTTCAGCCACCTGAAGTTAATCCAATGATGGATATTTACGAGCTCATACAATGAATGAAAGAATAGACACAATTCCATTCTTGAGCTCATACTTTCAATAGTTTCTACTTTTGTATTTTGGTCACTTATTTTAAGGAGAGTTGTTTTAACCTCCTCAAAACTTTCATGTAATGTATATTTTTATACTTTATTTTTATTATATAAACCCTTTCATGTCTGTAAAGAAAGAGTCCCCAATTTTACAAATAAAAGCTTTGAAAGCTTGTACTTTTGTACTTTTAAAGTTTGTGTTAGTAGAATGACTGGATCAAAGTGCTAAAGTTTTGAGAAGAAGGCTTTGGAAGCTTGCACTTTTGTACTTTTGAAACCATCTTAATGAAAAAAGACTGGACTGGAGCTATTTATTTCATGGGCGAAGTCATATGCATCGGGTGCTTTTATCAATGTATATTTGTTTATTTATGAATTGATAGCCATTTCTTTTTATATTGTTTGTTATATGTATCTCTATTAACGTGCTCTTGCATTTATTCACTTCTGAACATGCTTGAATTGTCATCCTTTAATACATATATGAGCAATTTTTTAGCAATATTTGATGCGATATGTGTTTCATCAATTATTTTGATTAACAATTTAATCAAAATAATCATTTTAAAAGTTTTTTATTTATGTAAGTGTTTGATCAATCTTCATTATCATGCACTAAGGATCATTATTCTAGATCGCATAAACATAAGTAAACCCTGGGTAATAGATAGATTGAATATACATGTATTCCAGTTGAAAACCACCCCATCTATCACTTCATTTTTGGTCATCAAATCTTTATCCATCCTATCACATTTTTATTGGGAAACTGGTCCCATTATATCCAGTCAGAGCCACTATTCCAAATGGATAAGGGACGGTATTCAAGTCACCAATTGGGTAGTTTTCCCCCCATGTTGTTGCAGCGATTTTTGAGGCTTCAACATTTTGGCGCTAGAAGGAGGGCCAAGACTATGAATGGCAAAGAGAACTCAATATAAATTAACAAGCCATTCCAAGACTCACTCCCCCTCCAGATCACCTCCAACTTCTAGATCTTCATCCAAAACTCCTATTTCTAGATCAAAAGTTGAGAAATCACCTTTGAAATCTCCTAGTACATTTCTTGAAGCACCTTCTTCGTATTATAATCATGAATAACCTAAGGTCTAGACTTTAATAAAGAAATTAGGAGAAAAGCATATGCAATCTGAAGCTTCTGAAGGAAGTATTACTTCTATTTTGCAACCTACTCAGATTCTAACTCATTCTCAAAGAGAGAAGCTTTTCATTCCTCCATTTGAGTTTCCTCTTCCTTCTCTCTGAAAGAAGACTAAGAAACCCAAATCACAGACATCAACTAGTGAGGTTTTGTCAAATTCCCCTCCACAAACACCTTCATTCCCTCCATTCTTGTTAATACTCCTTCTTCTCAAGGTATTGGTGCTAGTTCATCCAACAATAATACACAACCTGTCTCTTTTTCCACTCAATCACCCTTAATATCCACCTCTTCCCAAACTCCAATATTGGTAGGAAGACAACAACAACAACCACCACCACTAGTTAGACCATGGGCTAATCCTGGAGCTATCCAAATGGCAGCACCTCTCCATGATTTACCTAAGAATCCTGAAAGATGGCTACCGAAATTTAATCCTGATGATGGATTACCTACTGAAGAGCATCTCCATAATTATATGTTAGCCATTAATCTTAATGGAGTAATTGAATAAGATTGTGTAATAATCTTATTTGCCTACACCCTCCAAGAATCAGCAGGTTCATGGTATTTCTCATTACCACCAAGGTCTATTACTAATTGGGACATGTTTGAAGAGAAATTCTTAGCTAAATTTGGTTATGACCGCACAATTGCATCCCTTATTAATGATATTTCTAATTTAAAATCTAAGTCAGGTGAAAAGATCAAAGATTTCAATTCTAGATTTAATAAATTGCTAAACAACATCCTAGCCACATCAAGCCCTGGTGTTGATGTCCAGATTGAGTGGTACATTTCTTCTGTTCCTTCTAATATGGTGATTTTTGTAGATAGAGCCAATAAGGCTACTTTAATAGAAAACATGCAAGAAGCCCTATCTGTAGAAAAGATAATAGTTGTATTGGAAAAGAAGACTGCCCAGGAAGAAAGAAAGGCAAAAAAGGCCACATTTAAGGTTGAATCAAAGAAAAAATCCCCTAAGGATCCTTTTGATCTAGAAGGCTTGCAAAAAGTCCTTAAAACCATGTCAAATGAGATGGTAGAAATTAAGAAATAGGTAGTTGAATCCTCTTCTAAGAAACCTTTTAGATCCTTCAAGAGGAATTAAACATCTAATCCTCAACCTCCAAATACAATATACAATGCTGAGTTTGATTTAGATGAAGATGATGAAGAAATTGCATTGTCTGGTGATGAGACTGAAGATGAAGAATTGGTTGAAGTACATGGCATGTGGGATTTTATCCTACCTACTTCCGATGATGAAGATGAGAAAGAAGCTTTACCTGTTAGCACCAGGAGCAAAGGCTTTGCTAATTCAACACAATCAACCCAAAATCAAAAGCCTCAACCTCTGCTACCAAGGATAAAGTGGTAAATAAAAGTCTTCTCCTACATCTCCTCAACCAACCCCATCCTCATCTAATCCTCCATCTTCATCCAAAACCTTAGTAGTTTCTGGTAGCATGGAATATAACATATTGGAGGACATGAAGAAAGCCAAAGAAAATATCTCTCTTCATGAGCTCAGTAAGCTTAAACATCAGCAAAAGCTATTACTAAAAGAATTGAATGCAGTTCCTGCTTCTCCTCTTCATGTTGCCGTGTTATCCAAAGCTTCTAGAGGAATGCGTAAGCCTCCCAATTATTCATCAAATAAGGTTGATCCTACCAATGGTATCTTAATTGGTGATAGATCTAACTCACATACTCCCCCTTTCCTCTTGACTTATGAAATCTTCAATAAGAATATACACAACCGCTTAATAGACTCAAGGGCCTCTTCAAACATAATGCCAAGATCAGTCTGCACCAAATTAAATGTTTCACCCCAAAAGTCTGCAGTTCACATTGTTCAACTTGATAGAACAAAATTTGAAGTCTTAGGGGAATTGAATTCAGTCACCATTAGACTTTCTTCTAATCCAAAAGTTTGTCAAGTAATTGACATACTAGTTGTTGATATTTCCAAATTTTATGGTTTAATTCTTAGTAGAGACTAGTCTGAGAAACTTCAAGGCTATTTTGCAACAGATTGGTCTCACGTGTGGCTCCTTTACAATGGAAATCCAAATCAAATAATAATTGACATGGAACAACATTTGAAGCATAAAGTGACTGATTTTGAAGATGAAAATGAACCAATAGCTTTTAACAATAACATCATTGGAAACTACTCTACTGAGTCATTTTTAGGAAATTTCAATGCGTAGAAGTCACATTTTTTGAATAACTTTGTTACTTCCCAGATTGAGAAATTTTCTCAAACATATTCTTCCATATGTGTAAATCTTATAGATAAACCATTAGTTAAAACTTTGTTTTCGACATTATATTTTGATGGATCTAAATCCAATGATGGTGCAGGAGTCGGTTGTATATTAGTTAGTCCAGAGGGAGAAAAAATAATGCTAGCACGTAGGTTGGAATTTGAATGCAAAAATAATATTGTTGAGTATGAGGCACTGATCCAAGGTTTGTATAAAGCAATAGGTCTTGATATCAAATATCTTCAAGTTTTTGGAGATTCTAAAATTGTTATCAAACAAGTAAGAAACACCAATCATTGTCTCTCTGGATATTTAAAACATTACAAATCATTAGTCCAATACCTTCACATTTTTTAGCATTTAACATCTCTCTTATCCCTAGACTTCAAAATCAAAGTGTTGACCTTCTGGCTAATATAGCATCCAAACTTATACCATCAAAGGACTACAGTCTAGATAGGTTTTCCATAGAATTAATTTTTCAACCATCCATTCCCAATAATTTCACCAATTGGTGAGTGTTTAATGGCGACGAAGATATCCTAAGATTTTTAACATATGAAGCATCATATGATGATCAGATAATTGCAATGAAAGTGAACATGATAATCAGTTGAAACAGAAGTCCAATGAGATTCCCATACCTAAATATGTCGTAAAACTTGAAGATCTTTATGATCTAACAGATAGATTTAAGAAGGTTACTAATTCTAAAATTCAAATTTCAACCTTAAAGTTTGAATTAGTAAACCTTCGAACTGATATCAAACCACAAAACATCAATTTAGGACTTGGTCTCTCACCTGATGAGAGATCAGCCTTTATTCATTTGTTAACAAATTATAAAGGTATCTTTGCTTGGAGCTACGACGATCTTAAAACATATGATACCTCCATCATACAACAATTATTCCCATGATATCCAATGACAAACCAGTACAACATAAATTAAGGAAAATTCACCCCAATCTAGAAAGTCAAATCAAGTTTGAGCTAAATAAACTCCTTAAAGACAATATTATATTTCCTGTTAGGAATTCAAATAGGTTTCAAACTTAGTACCTGTCAGGAAGAAGAACAATTACATTCACATCTATATAGATTTTAGAAATCTCAATAAAGCTTGTCAGAAGGACAATTTCACATTACCGACTATGGAGCAAATACTGCAATCAATAGCTGGTTCAGAACTAATGTCTTTTCTTGATGGATTATAAAGATATAACCAAATCATGGTCCATCCAGATGATAGATTAAAGACTACATTCAGAACTAAATGGGGGACCTATGCCTACCAGAAAATGCCTTTTGGTTTAATAAACACAGGCGCAACCTTCCAAAGAGCTATGGATATGGCCTTTAAGGGTATGATAAAAAAATTTGTTGTCATTTATTTGGATGACATAACTATTTATTCCAAGAAAAGAAATAGCCATTTACATGACTTGAAGCAGATATTTGAACATTGCAAAAAGTATGGAATTTCATTAAATCCAAAGAAATCTTATTTTTCTCTAGATGAAGGTAATCTTTTAGGGTTTATTGTATCCAAAAAAGGTATCTGTATCGATCCAGACGTAATAAAATAAATTGCTAAAATTTCTTTGCCCCACAATAAAAAATCTATGCATTCCTTTCTAGGTCATATAAATTTTGTTAAGAGATTTGTCCCTGACTTTTCCCAAATTGTTTTACCATTACAAACCACGATTAAGAAAAATTCAATCTTTAAGTAGGGACATAACAAAAGGGAAGCTTTTGATTTAATCAAACAAGCCATTATGAATGCTCCTTCTTTAACAACTCCAAAATTTTCTAATCATTTCATCTTGTATACATTCGCCTCTCAAAAATATTATGTTGTTGTTCTAACACAACTTAACGATCAACAAATTGAAGCACCAGTCTCTTTCTTTAGTTCTAATTTTCAAGGTGTTTAACTAATTTATTCAGAGGTGGAGAAGCAATATTTTGTTTTTTTCAAATCTATAAAGCACTTTAGGCCTTTTCTCCTAAAAACCCACACTAAAATAATAATCCCATTCTCAGCAGTGAGACAATTTCTTATGCAAAGGAAAGTAGGAAAAAAAAGGGCAAATTGGGTAACAACTCTGCAAGAATATGATATTAACATTAAACCAGCCAAAATTATCAAAGTATAGGGTTTTTTCAGATTGCTTACAGGAGCTTCCAACCTACCAGCAGATGAGGACTCATGTAGTATTGTACACATATCTGAGGTAAGCTTAAACAACTCAGAGTCCCAATATGTTGATCTCATTTTCTATTTGAAAAATGGGTATGCTCCCCCTGAACTCAATCACAAAAATAAAACGACTTTAAGATTAAAAGAAAATCAATATGAAATCATTGATGATGTGTTATTCAGGAGAATTTATGATTATGTATTATTAAGATGCCTTGAAAAGTCTGAAGCACAGAAGGTTTTGTAGGAACTCCGCAATGGACCAACTGGTGGACATTTTGGAGGAGATACTACTGCACATAGGATCATGCATGTTAGGTGCTATTCGCCAACTTTGTTCAAGGATACCCATGAATACATGATGAAATGTAAAACATGCCAGACTACAACTGGAAAACAACGTAAACCATCCTTAGATCTGCAAACGGTCAACATTGAACAACCTTTTGAACAATGGGGATTAGACATCATAGGTGAGATTATTCCTCATTCTTCAAAGAAGCATAAGTACATCCTTACAGCTACAGACTATTTTACTAAGTGGATGGAAGCCATTCCACTAAAGGTAGCCAATTCTTATGTTATCATTGAATTCATTGATCAATCCACTATTACTAGATTTGGCTTACCAACTGCACTTATGTTTGATAATGCATATTACTTTTCAGGAAATAATATGAATGAATTTTCTCTTAAGAGGGGTTTTAAACTTAAGTACTATTCTAACTACTACCCCTAAGGAAATGATTTAACAGAATCAACCAAAAAGAACCTCATAAGAATTATTAAAAGCATTGTTGATCAGAGCCAAAAGAATTGGCATAAATCTTTGAAATTTTCTCTATGGGTAGATCAAATAACTCATAAGGCCTCAATATGCACTTCTCCCTTCAATCTAGTATATGGGAAAGAGGCTATCATCCCTTCAAATCTAGCTCTTCCCTCATTAGCCCTAGTCTAATTTATCGAAATTCTTAGCTAGCAGAAGAAAGAGAGAAAGCCAAGCTTACACATTCTCGCCATCAGCAGCTAGTAAAATCTTCTTTTGATGCAAGTTCTATTTCCACAAAATCTTTTCAAATTAGAGATCTCATCCTTAAATGGGACAAGGCACGTGAGGAAAAAGGAAATCATACTAAATTCCAAAAAATGTGCCTTGGACCATTTCAAATTGTTGAACAAATAGGCCCATCAACATTCATATTGCAAGATTTATCAGGAAAGAGAGATTCTCTTCGTGTCAATGGGCTTATTTTGAAAAAAAAAAATCTTAGAAGATAATATCTTCTAATGTAACATTATTGCATTTACTTTCTATTTCTGTTAGAAAATAATGTTAAATAGCATTACTTTTGGCTTTACAAAAAAAGTCTTGAAACAATTTATGATCTTTCACTTTGAAAGTAGGAATTCTTAAGGAAATGATCACAACATTGAAAACTAGCTAAGCATCATATAACTCTTAAATTTTCTTTTCCATTGAAGTTGTAAATTCTCTAAAAAGCTCAACTTTATAAAATCTTTTTATTCTATTATCAGCCAAGAAAGGTTATCTTTAACAAAGTAAATATTATTTACAGTTAAGCATCTCCAACTCTAAAATTGTCATCCAAAACTCTCAAGGAGTCAATGATTCTCCCATCCATTAACTTTACCTTTTTTTAGAGTGTAATTCAAAAATATATTAACCTTAAAAGATAAGAGGTCTCATCACGAGCCTGCTTACAATCTTCATAGGGAAATAATAGACTAACATTACAAACACTGAATACCAAACCAAGGTAATGGCTTATTGATTATTTTAATCTTAAGACAAGGGGTCTCATCACGAGCCAACTTGTTCAGTTCATACAACCAGTGAGTGGCATTGTCACTTTCTGGTCACCAAACCAGGACAATGGCTTTTAGGTAATGAAAATTTTGTCAAAAGAAAAATACATAAATAAAAAAAATAAAAAAAATGAAAAATTATATATATATATATATATATATATATATATATATATTATATATATATATATATATATATATATATATAATATATATATATATACTTTTGAAATTATCTCTAAAGACTGCACTCTTAAATGGATGGGATTCTAAATCATTTATGGTTAAAAGGTAACACTATCGAGGCTATGAACGCTTGTTGGATGCAGTGACTTTACCTCTGACAAATGAGTATATTAAAACACTAAGTTGTAAAATCCCCCTACTTTATCTTTACAACCAATTAAAGACAGATATAGACAAAAAGTAATTTCATTTATAAGAGGGTATAAAAGGAATTATGATTAAGTGAGTTTTTTATATTTAGAGTAATGTTACTTATCTAAATATTTCGAAAATACTCTTCCTTTCCTGAATTGTTTTTACTTAAGAAAGTTTTAGAAATTTCATTATTGTAAATTAGAGATAATTGGTTCTTCCAGTGAATCGCAAAATGTTGTGTTATGCAACCCCCCATTTAGCAATATATAAATGTCTTAGGAAATTATTATGTAAATAAATGGGGACCCTTTAAAATTTTAAAAACATAGGAAAATAGCATAGTTTAGGGTTTTAGAGGGCAAATTTGAATTTTTGAATACACAAATCCAAAATCATTAGGCCCAAACAACTTGAATAAGCCTACCTTAAACATATCTTGACGACATCACATTTCGCAAGTCTCAATGAACAATGCCTTGTTTTATCTTTTTGAAACTTGCAATACGATAAAGAATAACCCCTGAGAACCAAATGTGTTCAAAACTATAAAGGCTTAAGTATTGACAAAATCCACTTTACGTCGGAACTTGCCCGCATCGCAATTTTATAACGAAAACAATATATGAAAAAGCCCGAGAACTATTCCAATTGCGAAATGTGATAAACTAACCAGACCTGATAAAACAATGAACGTAGTTTATAAACATCTCGCGTCCCGTTAAATCGCAAACTAGCAAAAGGCTCGTTGCTCCTTTCATCCCCAATCCTCTGATTGCGACAAAGTTATTTCTTAAAAGGTGTGATTTAATAAAATCATAAGAATGAATAACTAGAAGGAAAAACTGTGCTTGTTAATAATCAGTTGGGCCTACTAATGCCACATCATTCCTCGCGATTCTGAAATCACGAAAATCCTTCGATTATATCCATTTGCCTCTACTTTTCCAAGACCCTCTGATTGTGATATTGCGATCATTGCATCGCACATATCCCATACCCAATGAACCGATATAGTGATATCGATGTCGCATATCAACAATGCACATGGAAATAGGTTTTATACACTATTTGAAAGGTTTCTACGATGCGATATATTAATAAGATAATAAATAACCACGCGAAGCCATGATTTCAGTTATTAAAGAATTCTAATGGTATTTATGATTTAAAAGACCAAGGTGATTTGATGACCTGTATAGATTAATTCGCATTTAAACTATGATTCTCGTCATTGCAATCCTTGTATGTTCAAACGATTCCACATTTCACACCTATTGCTCTTCATTCTTGTGTGCTTCCAATTTGTAGGTTTAACCCGAGAAAGAGTTGTGTAATAGGATGACTAATTCGAAGAAAGGAAAGAAAACCATGGAGTCTTCACAATCTTTTGCTCCTCATGTAACAGAAATGCCCCTGCTTTTCTCAAATACTACATGCACAATTGATAGCAAAACCTCCTCATGGGAATCCATGTACCAATTGCTAGAAAGCGAAGGTCCTAAGATAATTGAAAGAGTGGAAATAACTGATGCTACTTCCTCTTCTGAAGCCTCCCACTATGAAGTTGCAAGCTCTTTTCTTCATAGAATTGTTGCTAGACCTTCTACCTATACCAATATGGTAAAATGGATAATTGAGAATATTAACATTGGCGATCGGACATTCCATACTTCAAGGAAAACAGTTATCGTATCCTTTACAGTTGAACACTTGAAGAAAATGTATCATATACCTAACCCACGAAAGGTGTATGAAAAAGCCTTCCTTGAGCACTTTCCAAATGAGAATGATGTGCCATCATACCCAATCAAACAATGGAGATCCTACCCAAACTTACAAGCACGAGAAATCGGGTATGTATTATATATCTTCTCTTGTCGCTCCCTATTCTTATATCAGAGCTATGATGTGTAGGTTATTTGTGCACACCAATACAACTAAGTTCTCAGTTGAATGGGTTCTCCTAATTGATGCAACAGATAATTCTTTTATAATGGATTGAGGCACTATCCTATCTAATAATATTGCCTTCCAAATCTGAGAGTTTAGACAACGTTGGTATGTCTCTACCAGAGTAGTTCCACCATTTTTCATAACTGCATATATTATGGATGTGGTATGTTTCACTACCAGTTTCCCAACCATGGGGTGGAAATGGACCATTCAAGATCACACTCCCATCCATATATACCATAAAATCCTGTGGGAATCTAATTTCCACACCCATTTCTATAAAATTTTCCAAGGAGTTATGTTACCCATCCACCAAGTTGTTTTTGACAAAAGGGCCCCAAGATTGTCTAATGAGGCCAAATTTGATTTCGTACCAATAGGAAGGTGGTTTGGAGAAGATTTTATTACCTATGTCAAAGTCTAGGGAAGCTTAGCACATCCCCATGTCCTCCAATTGTATGTCCTGAATAAACTACTTGCTAGGGAAATTGCCTATCAAACTATAGGGGATGGGCTAACCAAGACCCTAAAGGAATCCAAGAGCTCTCTTTGGCCTTAATTCCCCCTCCCATGCGGTGTTTATTCACTACATTATTTCAAGCATGCTATGATTGAAATCGATGATATCACATGCTTGAAACTTGCCATCATTCCTCACAGAAAATTCGACCCTAACAAAGTTGCATATAATTTCACTACCCAAGTGAAAATTAGACAGTTCAGTCATGAGGATGACAACTATGATGACCTATTTGAGTCTTCTGAACTATTTTCACAAGTTCAACATTTGGATACATTAAAACTAGATCTGGAAAGGGTAGCCCAATTCCAACAATACAGAAGGAAAATACTGCAAAATGTCCCTTTGGATCTGGTTAGGATCCCTCAACCGATTATCCAAGAGTAGGGCTCAAACCAAGAGTCATAAAATGGTTCAAAATAGGCTTCCCAACACAATTCAAAACAGAACTTGGAACAGTCTTCGGAACAGAATTCAAGGAACAAGGCTCAGAACAAGGTTCAAAGCATAATTTAGAACAAGGCTCAGAGCAAAACTCAGAGAAGAAATCAGAGAAGAGTTCAGAAAAGGACTCTGAACAGAAATCAGAAAAAGTTTCCAAGGAGATTGAAGTGGAGGATAAATCCACAAAAATACATACTAATGAATCTCCCTTCAAGAAGTAGTTGTATGAAGCATGGAAACAATTTGATCATCAACTTCGAAGACAAAAAGGGGCAGAAGATGTTGAAATCGAGAAAACATTCAGCACACCCTAGAACACTAGACAAAGCTCATTCACTGATAGGGATACTCATAAATATGTCACTACGAAAGAAATTGAGATCATCATGGCCTTCCCTTTATCTGAAATCGTCCTCAAGGTGGAAGAAATCCCTCCCCTTGATGTCTTTTATAGTCCCAAATATCGGGTTGTGGTAAAAAGACATAGGAAAAGGAGAAGAACAAAACCATCATCAGCAATCATTCCTGGTGTTGAACCTATGGATATAGTATGGAGGGATACTACCATAGATCCTTCAGATAATTTGACAAAAATGTCACAATTTGTATGTGCTTGTGCATCTTCTACAATTGAAAAGGCAGACGAAGTTAGACAATTGGTCAAATAGAAAGAAGAGAGAATCCAGCAGTTAGAGCAACAATTGGTAGAAGAAAGACAAAATATTGACCATCAAATGAAAACAAAAATGTCCCAATTACAGTAGAGCTTTGATCAATTAAAGCTCCAGTATCAGGAAGAGACAAGTACTAAGGATATCCAAATACAACATCTCTAGTTTTCACTTGATCAATTGAAGGATAATCCTTAAGTGGAGGATTTTATAAAAGAAGCATTATATCTCAACACTTTGTTATCAAGGAAACAAGAAACATTCTATCAAAAGATGCCTATCATCAATCCAATGTGTATTACAAGTGATTCATTGATGAATCAATCATCCAATCTGAGGGTTACTTTCAATGATATTGATGATAAAATATTGGGATACATAACATGGTAGGATACTCTAGAGGGTAGAGCAGTAGATCTTCCAAGAATAGAGGAATCACATAAGGATATCCTCTTTACTAATTGGGACATTCAATTGAAGCAGGCAGAAAGAGCAGTTTCCAAAGCAACCGATGTTGTAAATAATATCATTGAAACTATCAATGATAATATGCACAATGCTAACTTTATTCAAGAATGCCCACCTGGTAGTCTTCTTGATATCAAAGTCTTGGAAAAGCAATGGCAAGAAACTTCAAAAGCAAGGGAAGAGGCAGTTAAACAACTGACCAAACTCGAGTGGGAAGTATATTGGAAATATATGGTGAAGCCACATAGTCAGTGGCTAATACTACGTTGCCTTGTTGACTCATCCACCCATATGCTTCCTACTCTTTTAGATGCAGTGTATACAAGACAGCTGTGCATGACGACATGTCAACCTCCTAAAGTTATGCCAATGATGGATATTTATGAGATTAGATAACGAATGAAAGAATAGACACAACTGCATTCTTGAGCTCATCATTTCAATAGTTTCTATTTTTGTATTTTTGTCACTTATTTTAAGGAGAGTTGTTTTAACCTCCTCAGAACTTTCATGTAATGTCTATTTTTATACTTTCTTTTTATTATATAAACCATTTCATGTCTAAAAAGAAAGGGTCCCCAATTTTACAAAGAAAAGCTTTGAAATCTTGCGCTTTTGTACTTTTAAAGTTTGTCTTAGTAGAATGGTTGGATCAGAGTCCTAAATTTTTGAGAAGAAGGCTTTGGAATCTTACGCTTTTGTACTTTTGAAACCACCTTAATGAAAAAGACTGGACTGGAGCTATTTATTTCATGACCGGAGTCATATGCATCGAGTACTTTTATCAATGTATATTTGTTTGTTTATTAATTGATAGCAATTTATTTTTGTATTGTTTGTTATATGTATCTCTATTAACACAATCCTGCATTTATTCACTTATGAACATGGTTGAATTGTCATCCCTTAATACATATATGAGCAATTTTTTAGTGATATTTGATGTGATATGTGTTTCATCAATTATTTTGATTAACTATTTAATCAAAATAATAATTTTAAAAGTTTTTTTATTTATGTAAGTGTTTGATCAATCTTCATTATCATGCACTAAGGGTCATTATTCTAGATCGCATAAACATAAGTAAACCTCGGGTAATAGATAGATTAAATATACATGTATTCCAGTTGAAAACCACCCCATCTATCACTTAGTTTTTTGTCATCAACTCTTTATCCATCCTATCACATTTTCATTGGGAAATTGGTCCCATTATATCTAATCGGAGCCACTAGACCAAATAGATAAGGGATGGTATTCAAGTCCATGACTAGATGGTTTTCCCCGATGTTGTTGAAGTGATTTTCGAGGCTTCAACACAATCAGCCAGGGAGTTAATGTGTGCAACTAGCACATAAATTTCATTGATCCCTAAAGTGAAATTTAGATCCCCTCCTACAATGAGATTCCCATAGGAAAAACATGGAAGACTGAAAGTTTGTTTCCAATATGATTTCTTGTCAAAAGAGGGCCCATAAATGTTGATACTAGAGTGAAAGATAAAGATTCATCTTGAGAAAGGAAAGTAGTAGCCAGACTCAACCATGAGGAGTAGGCAGAGGTGAAAATGAACAATATTTCCTTCCATCATATTATAACGCATCCTAACTTTCCAGGTGCACCCGAGTAATGAAAATATCAATTTGGAAGAAATGAGTTTAATATGGAGATTGCCTTAGACCCTTCACTCATAGTTTCCTATAATTATGTGTGCAAAGTGGTCGTCAATTAACTTTTTGAGAGCCAATTTTTGTGAGGGGTTTGCTAGACCTTGGATGTTTAAAGAAAGGATTCTCATTTCAAAACCTTTGCAGGGGTTGATGCTCTACAGTACATGACACGAAGTAGAGAACCATATCTATCACTCCCTCTTATCTGGGGACGGCCAACCCATTCCATAAAAGGAATGTACCCAAGCTCCCTCTTAATTAGGGACTTGCTTCCAGCAGCTCTAGGTGGAGATCATGGGACAACTAGCTACTTGTAGGAATCCCTCTTTCGATGTCATGAGTTTCTTCTTTGTTATGGAGCCTACATATTTTGGGACTTATTCATAGGGAATCAACCATCCATAACTTCCATTCATGAATCATATCAGCCATTTCATCCTTTATTTCATCGTAAAGTGATCCATTAGTCCTTATCTAACCTTTCCTTCATACCTTGCTACCTTCTTCACATCATGTTTCCTTCAAGATCTTTCATCCTAACACATGAGTATCAGTTGTAGATGACATTTACAGCTCTTCCTTTGGTAGCCCTACATTAGCCCATGCATATATTGTTCAAAAATCAAGAATGAACATTAAATCAAACTTACCTTTGTGATGGTCTTTTCATCATGACATCTGCTTGTTGTCACATCAACATCCTACATACATATTGACAAATCTCGAAAAAGATATACAACGTCAAGGGTCTCTTTCTTTTTCAGACTTTATCAGGATCTTCGTATCTTTCCCATGGATATATCATAGTCAAATATTCTAGTCCTTGGATGTTGATTTCCTTCTCCGTAGTTTCATTTTTCGTGATTTCTTCCTTTCTTTATTTACACACTTCCTCCCAAGAAATTCCAATCATAGTTCCTTCAACTTTGTCAACCACCTCATATTTGTTAATTTGTGAACCATGCCTTCATGCATCCTTTCACGAGAGGATATCCTTTATTTTGATCATGCTTATTAGGTAGAGAACTCATTCATGATATCTATAACCATATGACATGAATATTTTATCAAGTACAAGCATACATACCTTATCTCTTTCTTTTCATCATCCAGACTTCCTTCGACAACTTCCTTTAATGAAATAACTTCAATCCCTTGACCTGCTTCACTTCTTTTGACATCATACCATCATCCCATGAATCCCATACAAGTTGAAATTCCCGACAAGACACTTGCTTCTTCCAGTAGGTGAACTTTTCAATGAAGATTCCAACGAAGGATCTTGATCATTCTCATCCTGCAAATGCTCCTTTTGAATGATGTATGATGAGCTCTATGCTATATGACTTTATTTTTCCCATAAGTACTACATATGATACTAATGAGGTTTGTTGAGATTGCAACAAGATGATGGAGCTTAGTGAAAAGAGTCGCCTTCACTAAGTGGGCCCGCAGGCTATTTTTGGCGCAAGTCTATTTTTAGACTATGTCTATTTTTAGACATATGGATCATGTCTATGGATTGCAGGTTGCTGTTTATGGATGATTGATCAAGTTGAGAAAATAGATGGACTTCTATTTTTGATGAAAGTGTGAGTGATCACAGTGTGAGTGATCAAGTCTATTTTTAAACTGGCTGTCAAAAATAGAAAAGTCAAATATTATTATCTCACAATAATATTTGGACTATAAACTTAATCTTATTCTCTTGGAGCACTTCAGTTCGAGCTACGGATGTGGCACATGCAATTGCATGAAGGAAATACGTGGTTCTTATGTGTTAGTTGAATATTTGCATCATGACTTCAGTTAGAACTCAAGTGAGTTGAGTTTAGTGGACTGGAGGTGCAGTTGATGGAGTTGTGTTCAGTTTAGCTTTGTTAAACTGGTTGTATTTAGTCTAACTGGCGAATAGACTAGAGATGAGTTGGGTGAATTAGTTATTAATTAATTCACAAGTTATTAATTCATAATACAACTAATGAATACATCAGTTAACTCAGTTGCATGTCAGTGCATGTTCAGTTCAGCAGGGACAGGTGTTAGAGAATCAGATTGCTATCAGTTGTGACTATAGTTGTGCACCAGATCTTGCACAAATCAGGGGATTGAGTATGCCAATGAGTTTCCCACATTGTAGCTTGTTCTCACGTGATTTAGCCAAGGAAAGACGTGGCTGCCTTGGAATTATCACCGGTTCTTGTGCAGGTATTGAGCAGCGGAGGCAGGCAAGCAGCGGAAGAGATTTGAGCCAGTGATTGATTCAGATCTGAGCTGTATTGTGTGTAACAGGTGGAGCTGGTACTGGATTGCTTGTGATAAGCATTGTACTTTGTAATGTTACATGACTCAATCATTAATATACAGATAGTTGGGGTTTTTAGCGAGATGCTTTCCCCGGGATACATCCTGTGTTAATGTGTGAATGCTCTTGATGTTTTATTGTTATTGATGCTGCTATATTGATGATCAACGTAGAGGAGCTTATGTATTGTGTATGTTTTCCGCAATAGTACATGATCAGGATAATCTCTGTTGAATATCTGTTAAATTATTCAAAATTTCTACAGAATTGAGGTGAGGTTTGGGTGACCTATAGGGCATGGATCAGATGGAGGATGTGATGGCTGATAATTTGGCCTACTGCAAGAATATATCTACTGCAAAGGAACTGACAGTCAACCAATAAGATCAAACAAGCAATGAAATAAGTCTATCTAGAAAAAAAATGTTTTGCATCAAACTAGTTTAAACTATGATCTATCAAAGGAAATGATGAGAAATGTTGCAGGAAAGGAAAGCATGAAAGAATACAATTGCAAATAAATAAGTGAGCATGATGAAGAAGATCTGAAGAAAAGTAGAACTGGACTATTCTCCTACTAAAAAGCTGCAAACACTAGAAGTCCTATGAATGAGGAAAATCTATGTTTTTGGGGCAGCAAGAGGGTCTTTGCCTCAAATCATGGTCCCAAAGGGAGAAAGAGAGGCCAAGTCACTATTGCTATCCTTTTTAATTTTCTCTTTATTAGTGCTTAACCTTCTACAGAAAGCATAAATGGAAGAAAACTACTAAATCATTAAAATTAACCCATTCTTTGCCATTAAAAGAAATACATCCAACAACAACCTAATCTACAAATTGAAATAAAACATACAAATACAAGTAAAGAGGAGCTTGGATGCTTGGATTGGGCCCTAGCCCAAGAGCTTCAGCCCTCTGAGGTAACTCAGTGCCAGCTCAGAAAGTATTCCATCTTTATTTCCAAAACAATAACAAGATTACATGAAACTGTCACAAAGTAATAAGCTCGAAGCTGGAGCAGAGTTTACATAAGAAAAAATCCAATAAAAATCCAACCCTAGTGAGGCCCTAGGCTTCTATAGTTATACAAATGAAGCTACAACATCTTCCTTAAAATCAAGGAGGTTTGACTCCCAAAACTCGAGATAATCATCAATCATCCTCCACTTTCTCGGCTTCCTTCTAGTGCATGATTTAGCTACTTGTACTCTAAGCTGAATGAAGGGGAATTCGAAGTGAGGAGTAATAAATGAGGGGGATTCCCTCCTATAAGTCCTCTCCTTTTTCCACTTTGAGTTATTGCTGCGGTTTGTCCACTGGATCCTTGACTTTGACCTTGAAATTCATCAATAATCTTCATTAAACACATGTTAGACTACATGGCATCATAACTAACTCAACTCACTCCATAAGCATAAATATAATCAGAAAATCATACAATAAGCTTAGAGAATGGTTGATTTGACTAGGCTAGGAGGTAAAATGAGCCCATATAATTACCCATTTATGAGGCTCATCACTCCTTTTGAGATGTTTTCCGAAATGTTCTCGTGCATTCAGATTCTTCATGACTAAAGTTGTTACAGATTGAACATTCTATTTCATTTTCAAGAAGAGAAAAGTTACTATAGGAAATTTTCTTGATCCCTATTACATTCCTTTGATTTCATGCCTCTCTAGTCATGATGGTTTTGTAAGAAACACATTGAGTAGCTTTGCATCCAAAATTATGACATGGAAAACATTGCCCATTAAAGAAGTTCCTGCAACTATTGAATCCATTGACCTGGGGATTGTAGTTTGTATTGATATTCATCTTTGGAGCAAAATGAGTGTGATTTACCTGAGGTTAGTTGTGGCTTCTATTCATGCTTGGAATAAATTGAGTCTAATTTACCTGGTGATCTTCTTGATGCTTTTGTTGATGATTGTCATATTGTTCATTAGTCTTTGCTACATCAAGATAACTTTTAGTGGAGGTTGATGGCTTATGTGATTGAGATGCTTCTTCACTATATCCAAGACCTATATTTATCAAAGGAGAATGCTAAACCTTGATAATTTCATTTAAAGCTTCTAATCCTTTAGCAAATCTAAGATTGAGATATTTCATTTTCTCAATATCCTTTCTTAGACCCGCAATTTCACATTCAAGTTTTTTATTGTGTTTTTTCTTTTTTAGCAAGTTGGTATGTCAAGGTATCTATAATCATATTCTTTTCTTATAAAAAGATTTTGATTTTAGATATTTCTTCTTGAAGGTCTTCCTCTTCTAAATCATCCCAAAAATTATCATCATCATAAGCCATGAGAAGTCTGTAATCTTATCCAGTTTCATCTTCCTGACTATTAGATAAACCATCACTATCTTCATGAGTATAGTAACTCGTTTTATTCACAACTTGTTTTCTGTTCCCTTTCGCATATTCCTTTCCTTTTTCAAATTTATCTTTATGAGGACATCTAGAAGCATAATGACTGACTCTGCCACAAGAAAATCATTTGAAGGGTAACTTACCTCTAAACCTTCCAGAACCCCGTTGAAGCTTTTTGACAAAGTTCACCTCATCTTCTTCTTCTAAAATATGTCCTAATTCATTGTGTTCTTCCTTTCCTTTTGTTGAAGCTTTGAATGTGGCTTCTCTCATATCTAATGGTCCTCTTTGTCTCATCTCAAAGGCAGTTAAGATTCCATGAAGCTATGTCATAGTGACACTCTATAGATCCTCTTTTTCTTCTATGGCAGACACTTTAGATTCAAATTAGCAGACAAGGATCTCAAAACTTTCTCAACTAAGGTAACTTCCTTAATTTCTTCACCTAGATTCTTCATACAATTGACAACATCATCTATACATAGGAATTAACTAGCTATGCTTTCATCACTCTGCATCTTAAGAGTTTCATACTGAATTCAGAGAGTTTGAAGCTTAGCACATTCTACCTGAGAGTCTCCTTCATAGCTCAGAACAATTTCGTCCCATATTTCTTTGGCTGACTTGAACTGCATGACTTTGACAAACTTTGATTGTGACAGACTTCCCAATAAAGTATTGGCAGCTTTGGCATTGGTTTCATATTTATTTTTACATGTTGTATATGTAGGAATTGTTGTTGGAAATGTATATCCTCCTTCCACAATTTCGCAAACATCCGTTCCAAGAGATTGTAGATAGGTTGTGGTTCTTATTTTCCAATAAATAAAGTTGCTTCCATCAAATATTGGCGGTCTAATGAATCCCATGCTTTCTTGATTATTCATGTTGATGGATCTCCCTTCAAGCAATTAAGCTTCTTCTAAAGGACTTGCTCTAATACCAATTATTGGAAATAATACTGAGAGGGGGGTGAATCAGTATTATCAAGTCAATAATTTTATTTCCCAAATATATTTGTATATGCTGCTTCAGTGAAGTGAACTAGCGTGTACACGTGACTGTGTTTAGAGAAACCAATTTTTATGCAGAGAACTTGTGAGTTAGACAATTTATCATGTGTTGATGTTAAACTAGTATATTAGAGATTTATTAGACAATGCAGTAAAATAAGATTAAAACATCAGACATACGAAACACACATGAACATCCATATTTAAGGTGGAAACCCAATGTGGGTAGAAACCACTTGCTACTGTCGTCTATGTCTTCTATGTCTTCTTTTAATAATAACAAAATATGTTTACAATCTTGTACTGGGGCAGACTCATACTAGTACGCAGGCTTCTACCTGCAAAAGGTTACAACCTTCTATCATTTTCCAGCTTCTACTGGAAGGGAGCTACAACCCCCTACCTCTTGTACTAGCCAATATGTTTACTAATACATAGGTGCCAGCCTACAGAAAACTCCACTCTTCCACTAGGGACCACGTTTCATGAATATTCAGACTAGATACTCCTAGATCACAACACCACAAGCTGAAGTCCACGTTTCATCAAATTTTCACACTAGACCCATCAAATCCTTTTAAACTTAAACTGCATCAAACAATATTTAGTTAATCTAAACAATCAAATCACTGACACGAGAACATTGTGCTGAACCTAGAACCCTGCATCGTCATCCAGAACCAGTTGTAGCATCAAAATTCATGTATTAGAGTCTATTCGCTACGTGGTTGAGCCAAACCTGCGTGTATATGCTACTTCCTTTAACCCAACCTACGTATATCTGTAAAGATACTGAATCTTACATTTCTAAACCACAAACTGTACCAATCAGTGACATTGTGAAGATCTACCATCATATTACAGAGTTCAAAATAGATAGAAACAAGGATTACCCTTCCTTCTCAATCAATCAATCAATCAGACTCAATTTCCTTATACAATTGTTCTATGTTCAGATCTAAGAGGACTTAATTGATAGACAGTAATGAAACAACAGAATTTGATCAGGTAGATCAGTTAAATCTGAACAAAAGATTTTCTTTTTGTACACGTGTTGTAGATCTAACCCAAGAATATTATAGATCTGATATGAAAGTATAAGATAATGCAAATAAACCCAGAAATAACATGAAATGCTTCTTTATTATCAAAACCCTTAAGGTAGGGCAACACCATTCAATCACTCCTTAAGGAAGGAGAATACTCCACAAGCCATATGCATGTTCATACAAGAATACTTCTCTTCATGTCTCTCCATGTGGAGTCTCTAGCCTCTATATAGGCCTCATACATACAATACCATGCATCGCTACCATGGTTTCCTCATACCATCAACTAATACCATGGGCCCTTTACATTATTATTAACTACTTGTGGTCCCTTACATGACATGGGTTAACCACCTTATTTATTACTATGG
>APFE030419426.1:0-12641 GCA_000404065.3 Pinus taeda | reverse complement strand
CCATCCCCAACTGAGACTGACATTCTATCAAACACTTGGCATCAACATAATCTACATGTCTAGGATACAGGACAAAGCATGAATGACTGAAAAATCTTGCGAGACATGACAAGAAGGATCACCATCTTCTCCCTTGAAATGTTCTGACATCATTTAGGTCTTGCATCCATCATTTTAACAATTACAAGTAAATACATGAAATAATCAGGACATGAACCAATCAATTAACCATGCTTTTAACTAGCATAAAACCATATAAATAAAAATGAGGTAATAGCCATTAAATCCGCATATAAATAAGTACAAAAGCAAGATAACTTAGATTTTATTAAACATAGGGAAATTCGACCATGTTTGCGACTTCCACATACCACCTAACCATAGACATAGCTGAAAAAAATATTTCGTTCATTCAATCACCCTCATGTCATATTCCAAGCATGAATTTGGGATCTCATGGGTAAACCAACAATGAAAACCAAGAAAGTCAAGAAGTTAAACCACGTCAAACCTCACCAAAATGTGATCACCCCAAAACCAGTGCTTTGATCACAAAACTAAACTAAAGTTATAATACCATCTAGAATCCACCACTATCCTTGAGCAATTTTCCATATCCTTGTCTCTTAGGCTTTATCGCAATCCAATACTACATCACTAGGCCCTAACCCAAGAGAGCTCCCTCAGGCTTCACCATGCATCCTGCTAAAACTGGTCAAGGGATTACTAGGCCTTTGGGAATGAACCTTGAGACCACCTCCGCCCCGGATTCTGAAATCCATCAAGAAATTCCAAAGGTCAAAACCGAGATCAACATCCCAACACACCATGGAATCTAGAAAAGGGTAAGGCTAGGTTGAAAACCACCATCATAACTCGACAAAACCATGCCACTGAAAGCATGAGAACCATACATCAACATGCAAAGCCATGCATGTCAAAACTAGTTAGGAAATCACACATGCAATAGGTTACCTTCAAGTATTCCCGCTAAAGCTACTTGATCCTCCTCTTTCTTTCTTTATCATTTCTTTCCTTCATTCCCTTTTTCTTGCTTTCCCTTCCTTGTTCCAAAGGTAGAGTGCTCCAAGAAAACTTTGAGTCCATGAGAGAGAGAGAGAGAGAGAGATTAATGAGAAAGATCCAAAACTGAACTAACAAAAGGTTACAAACTGATCCTAGAAAGCCTTTTTATCAATGAGGTCTCTATTTTCTTCATTTTCCATTATTTTCCTTCATTTTCCTCCTAACATGCAACCTATGACCTTTCACCTTACGTTTCTCCTATTTTCCATTATTTTCGTAAATAAATGTGCCAAAAATTCCCTTTTTCCCTTTTAATGTCTTTGTCTTTACTTTTGCAAATTTCTTTTAGCCATAAACACATCCAAGGATGTCCACTAGGATATCTTTGCTAAACATTCAGCTTGGAATAAGTGTCCCTTAACCATATTATTATTTTTCCTTTAACTTCTATTACATGAAATTTTCACCTGGGTTGTTACAATTCCCATTCTCATGTTTAATGCAGTGGTAGACACCAAGTCAGATGCAACAGAAGAATGGAATATCCATGTTGAGGTACACTTAGGAAGTATGGATTTAGGATGGAAAAGACTTGTTGAGGTACAGTGGGCGGTGTGGATACAAACATCAGAGACAACATTGTGTAAAGTGAAATAGATGAATAAAACAAGTGAATTTCATTAAGAAAAGTGGGGGAAAGTAGCATTATTGTGTGAGAGGTGTGAGGAGAGCTCCGTGTTGTGGGTGTGCTACTGCGTGTCAGGCTACATGAGCCTATACTGCTTTGAAAGGATGAGAGTGCCTAAGGAGAAGGAAGAGACCACGAGAGAGAGAGTCTATGTTGTTGTGCAAAAGGCCAAAGGTGTATGTGCAGAGGAAGCCGACTCAGTGAGATCGTGTTGTGTGAGAGGCCGAGAGACCCTATGGAATAGAAGAGTATCGAGTGCTGAAGGATGTTGTTGAGAGAATAAAGTCAAGAAATAGGTATGATGTTGAAGCGCAAAGGGTCGAGAACAATAGAATTTTGCGATGGGTTGTGATGAGTGAGTGTTGTTGAGCAAAGTAGTAGGCTGCTATAGAGTGAGAAGAGAACAAACCTAAGATCGGGTATAGTGTGAATTATAGAGAGAATTGAGTTCCTTGTGGAGTGTGGGTTGGAGCCTACATACATGAAGTTGGTTCTTCCATTTCTATTGGGTGCTTGATAAGGATTGGTGGTTGGACCTCCTGCAAGTTGGTGATTGCATAAATCCAAGGAATTGCAAGTTGTTGCTTGCAACAAATCCGTGAAGTTGTTGCTTCACATGGTGCTTCTAGTAAGCTGGATAGGATTCTACAAAAAGAGGGAGTTGGTGCTTCCTACTAGTGGTTGTTAGTAAAAAATCAAATGGAGATGGTACTCCTTGTAAGTAGTGTCTCACAAAACAGATTTATGTAATAGAGTAGGTTCTCTTATCTTATATCAGTAACAACAACCAATTTTGACAGATTTTTCCCAAAAGGGTTTCCACGTAAAACCTTGTGTCTAAAATGTATGACGTTCATGATGTGTGCTTGTATGTTGATTTCATATTGCATCCATATGATATGTTGTTATTGATTATATGGATGCTTTCTCAGTCTGAAAATTGTCACAAAGAGTTAAAAATTAGCCGTAATATTGATTCACCCCCTATCAGTATTAACATTGTTTCCAATGATTGGTATCAGAGCCAAGTTGCTTCATGGCTAATCGAGTTTGGCTAACAACAAAAGGAGTTCCATCTTTAAATGGATCAGAATATGTACTCTGGAAGGTTATAATGGAACCTTATTTAATGGCCTTGGTTGTTGATATATGGTGCTTCATAATGAATGAAGAAAAGAGCGAGTAGAATGAGAAAGCCAAGGAGGTTATCATGAAAGGGTTGTCTAACCTAGATATTAATAAAGTAAGGAATTGTGAGACAACAAGGGAAATTTTAGAAGGCTACAATTTTTGTGTGGATGAGACATCCATATGGCATAAGAGAATGCCAAATAGACTTGTTTCTCAAGAAGTGAACCAGAACATGTAGATGTTGGCACTGATAAGATAAAAGATCTTCCTCTTAATGCACAAGTTTCTAGTCATCACTCTCAAGAGGATGCTAAAGAGTTAGAAGAAGGGTCATGTTGCTCAAAAGGTAAGCAATTTCTTTGTGATGAATGTAAATAAATAATTCATTCATTATCTAGATGTTCATGTGAATCACTTGAAGATAGAGATAGTCATGCATCTAGTAGTTGTAATGAAAATAGACCCAATTTAGTAGCAATAGCAAATGAGGGATCCTCTAAATGAGAAGAGAGTATATCCTGTGAAGAGAATAGGGGTATCACTGAAAGTGATGAATATAGAATACCCCTTGGACCTATGGAAGACTCCATAAACACGAAGATTATTCTAGACATTTGTGGTGAGTTAGCTAGCACCTCTGATAATGAAGAAAATGATCTGGATGAATGGATATTTTTAGAAAGAAGATGATCTCTACTCTAAAGGAGATCAAGGACATATTAGAGGAAAATCTCAAGCAAGAGGAACAATTGAAAATTTATGAGCTTGAGAATGAAAGGTTGAGAAAAACATTAGTTGATCTAAATGCTTAACAAGAAGATGCTAGCAGACTGAATGAGATGTTAGCCAATCAGCTAAGTGAGAAGGAAGCTTATTGTGAGAAACTACAAAATGAGGTAGTTTCATTGACACATGACCTAGGAAAGTCTAGTAAAGAGTAGTGTAAATATGTGAAGCTTGAAGAGAGCAAAAATACAAAATTTGAACGATCAACTTCCTAGGTAAACAGAGTTCAAGGTTCCAAAAAAAAAAGGAAAAGGGGTTGTTGGACAACAATAGTAGCAAGGAAAACATCGACAACAAGAGAAGAAAAGGTATTAGTAGAAGGATAAGAAGCAACGACAAGCAATGGAGTAGAAGAGAGCTAGGTAGATGAAAAAAGAGTACAAGGTAGCAATGCAAGATGTCATGGAAGGTACATGAAGAGCTAGTACAGCTCCTTTCCTCCTTAAGAATAGAGCCTTCAAAGAAAAGGTAACATCTATCATCAAAAACATTTTTATGGGTATTTTTTTTTTATCTGAAATCTACAAGATTGATTATTTGAGGAAATGCACCAATGAACTAAAGTTGTACATGTGTGGGTAAAAATGGAAAATTAAGTGGTGTTTATACGTTAATAATCAAAATTAAAGAACCGAAAGTGAAGAATTAACAACAACATTTAAAGGTGCAAACAGCAAGAAATATTGGTGATGGATTTTGTCCCTCCGAGACTACATCTCTGTGTCTGCTTCAAATGTGCAACCATTTTATTAGGAATGCTTCAAAGAGTTTATTTACATGAGATTTCACCAACTAGTCTATGCTTGCAGGCACTGCTAGTTACTATAGAAATAAATCCTTTTGTCACGGCTTTCCAACGCCTATCTCCATTCTTGAAAAGGCCCAAGGATGGCCAAGAAACACTCAAAAGAGCATCTACATGCATATAACCAAACTCTGACTCTGAAGCTCCATTCAACTCTTGTCATTTGAAACTGAAGTGCAACTTCCTCCATCGATTTGCTTGCCTCCTTCTTGAAAGGTTTCGCCTCTGAAATAGAAAATATTTTGATGGGCTTCTGAATTCCCCTCTTCCTCTCCTCGCCAAGGTTGGATAAAAAATGACCTCTCTACAAGACTGGCAATTTATTCTTCTCCACAAGGTTGAAACTTTCTACTCCCCCCTTTATGCTTCTTCACTTGAAGCATTTATAAGGTGGACTAATGCTAAGTTTGGCATGATTTCTTTTAACAACTTAAGTGGTTGCCAAATGAAATGGCCCAGTTATTGATACATAATGTATATAGTTTCAAAACTATATCACTAATTCTTTTATTAGTGCATGATGACTTTAATTTAAAACTAACTCCTATAGTTTCATTGGTCAATAGCTCTAACATCAAATGAGGTCTCGTCTCTTCAACAACCATAAACATTATCTTATACCTAGTTTTTGAATTATTTGCACAACAATGGTTGGTATATTGTTCTTAACCTCTGCATATTCATTTTACCAAAGTTTCGAACCATCACGCCCACGGTTACACCTAAAGTAGCTTTAAGTGGTTTATTACATTAGTTGTTCATGGTGTGTTGGCATCTCTCCATGGCATGGTGGCATATAACCCCCGCGGCATACCTCCTCTGATGGCTCGTTAGCATCCACCTCATGCCATCGGCAACTGCACTCCTTAAATGGCTCATTGTAACCCACCTCATGCCATCTACAACTACACTCCTCTGACGTCTCGTTGGCATCCACCACATGCCATCAACAACTGCACTCCTTCGATGGCTCGTTGGCAAGCTGACTGGATCATAGGTGTCCCTTGCCATTCGTAAATGCCTATTGACTAAGTGGTACTCCAAATATGTTGTGCAGCCACATGAACTCTCATTTGTTGACTTGTGGCACCTTTACCTACTCTTACCTGCTCTTGACATTTGAATATCAAATGTCATGGCACATACATGTGGCATCAACAAACTCCACTATTTTTTGAACCTGCATTAAACCCACATACCATAGTCTTTATAACAAGGTTTGTGACATATATTATAGCCACCATCAGAATTGGTAATATGTATCTTCACCATGATTTAACACCATATCATCTGTTTAATAATACTCTGCTCTTACGACTATAGAAATAGGTTAATATTCCATATAGTTTTGTGCCCATATAGAATTAACACCATGGTTTATACATAGTTTCACATATGCCATTCTACAATGCCTATACCATATGGTATTTATACCTTAGGTTATGAAGTATTTCCATTCCATAGGTTATGAAATATTGCACTTGCACTTTAGACCCTAGGTTTAGTGCCATTTCATAATTTATACCTAGGTATGTGCACCATGGTATTTCACTTGCTCTTCACCATAATTCTTACCCTTAGGTAAGTATTTACATTTAAATAAAATGCACATCATTTACTACATGGAATTTCTCATGGTTTAAAGACCATAGTTTTGCAATTGCATATTATATTGCTTAATGTACCCATGACATATAAAATGAACCTCTAATCAACCAGTAACTAGAATCTCATCACACACCTAGAAATGTGCATTGGAGAGGAACTTGAACATTTTTGGATGTATGAACTTGGCCTTGCCACATGTCGAGTAGTAAGAACATCACATGGGAAGCGAGGCCCCTTTTCATCTGTTGACCTCAAACTTTGATGGAAAATTTCTCCATCACCTAGAGGCCAAATGCAAATCTGGAGATACGCCCAAAATCAGCGTGTCAAGCTCTTCAAACTAATATTGTTTTTACAAGCAACTGAGATGGTGAATTCCTTCACAAGATGAGAATAGTTTTCCTACCTAGTACAATCCTGGTTTTGAAACATAAAACAAACTTCAACTTTGACTTACAAGATCAATTTAGAGAAACACATGTTTGTCACGATAGGAGTTTTGACAAAAGCATTGTCAAGAAGAGTAACTCCTCTACCCCATTCTTAGACCAAATTAAATGCTACAATTATGGAAAATTTGGGCATAGGGAAGCATGCTACAGGCATGGGAAGCTGAAGCATACATCCTAGGTGATGCGATGAAATGAACTCAAGTATGTCTTCAACCCTCTATGTGAAGAGAGCATGCTAAACAATGGAAGGAGAAATCATCAAGGTGTTGACTTGTCTCTGAAGAAAAATCAGAGAAAAAATAAGAAGTATGATTCTCATATTCCTGTGAGAAACCATTTCTATACACATGTTGTAAAGAGTGCAAGCTTCAGGTAAGGAAAGGGAGCAACAATAACCAAATTAACATTATCTTCAAAACAAACCAAAATTGTAGTAAGTTGGTTTGGGTTAAGAAAGAGGAATTGAAGGAGAAGTTTCCTTTATCAATGCACATCCAAAAGAAATCCCAAACATGGGAAAAGAATAAGGACGACAATATGCTCACGGGGAGTACATCCTCTATTTCCATTCAATAAAAGAAGAGTATGACCTTTAGGTAGGTAGAATAAATTAGATCCAGGAAGCCGGGAAGAATAGATAGAAAGGTGCATCTAATTGTTGAAGGTATGGTCATGTTCTCTTGCTGATTAAAAGAATAAATTAGTTTATTTTGAATGTATCAACATTGAAAAGGAGAGGAGGAGTGCATCCATCACGAGTTCACAGAGAGTACAAAACACAATTTTATGTTGTGAGAAGAAGATGGTGTTAATGTTCCATAAATTCAAGGTTGAAGAAAAAACCACAGAGGAAACACCAAAACCACTTTTGAGTTTAGGATCTAGCCCTCCTAAACTCAGAGAGGGATCTCTTTGTGAGATTTAACTTTGTTTACTGGGAATTTTATGTTAGTTATTGGGCTCAGATTTTGATTTTGAAAATGGTTTGGTTGGAACAACAAGAGGAATCCATTGGGAAATGGAGTCAATAAAAATAATTGAATCTGTATCAAACTTTAAAAGGAGTAATCATAGGGAAAGCTAGTTACATTTACTAGATCTTTTAAAGTGAATTATGAAGTGGAGAAAAGGTGTGTTTTAGTATTGATTGAAAAGCGTTTAAGAATTTCTCAATCAGAATTTAGAAGAAAACATGTAGATTGTAAAAGCAGTCCAAATAAGGTGTTCAATAACATATCTTATTTTTCACATCTCCTGTTTTACAATTAGATTTCAGATGATAAACATACAAACAATAATAGTGGAAACAACAATTACAATAATAAAAACATCACCAGTAAAGTGTATCACACAAATCCTGTGAAAAGTCTTTGTATTATTGATCATTTTATTTGAGCTCAATGAGAAGCTTTACATTGGACAATAGATTTCTTCATTCAAACCCCAATCCTTTCTTACCTCAAATGAGGAAGTATTTATACAAATTCTAAACTAAAATATCTTGATAAAAATCTCGAGATCTTTTTATAAATATGCTGAATTGTTTTACACAAATAGAAACGAAATGTAGGACATTCAAAACTAATGTATTTATTTATCACTATCATTATGGATTTATGTTGACAAAGAAGAGAAATTTGGATTTGATTGCAACTCTTAGTTGATGAGGTGGCTAACTCTCTTTGAGCATTTTCCTCCCAAAATTTTGCAAACTATGGTCCTGTCATCCCTTTGTATATCTCAATCTGAGACAGATATGTAAAATGTGAAAGAATTTATTGTAGATAAATATGTTTGTGAGATAAGCCTCTCTCTGATTCCCAAAATTCACCTCCAATTGTTCCCAATATTCTCTGTAAAAAGGTGACTAAAACAACACTTTGCACAGTTCAAAAAATAGGCTATAAAGATGTAAATGTATCTCTCATTCTATAATAGTTATGTAAAATATGAATTATTTTATTGTACTTTGGAATACTAGGAACACAAACCTCCTCTAGTTTCTCAAGTGTCATCTTTGATTGGCCACAATATGTTATGCGCAAGTATAACTAAACATGAAAATTTGGGAAAAATATGCCTGCAAATATTCATATGTATATCCAAAACCATAATAGCTATCAGAAAATTGAGAGACATTTTTGTACATGAGGATGTTGGCAGGAAAAAAACTCTTTCTGCTTATGAAACTTCATTCACATTGGTTTGGAAACCATGTTTGAAGTCAATGTGGCGTATAGGAAAAAGCATAGTTTCAACTGATCACGAGGCAGCCGAATGACCTGGATGCGGGAAATGACATGACACTCGGGGAATGGAGTGTAACATAACCAAGAGTACATAGGAAAGATGTTTGGAAAGGAGAGTGGTAAGCAAGAAGATGATAAGTAGTTTTTGGAGGGGGGTCAGAGTGGTAGGCGGTATCGTGGGGGGACAGGTGCAAAATGTAGAGGGGAAGACACGTAGCATGGGACTCGTGGGGTAAAACCATCTTTTCGGACTCCCCCTTCGCAGTAAATCTAGGATGGAGAAGGGGGGATGAAAAGGATTGTGAGCCGTTGATCTATGGAGTGAAAGGATCAAGGGGTGGGAAAGATGCATCTGTTTAATCCTATGTGACAAAATCCCTTTTTGTCATTTTCAACCTTACAATAAAATCAAACTATAGTACTAAGGACTTTATTACAGTTTTATTTAATAACATTTAAATGATGTGATTAATTTAATCTAAACATACTTAATTATCCTCTAATGTTGCATTTCGTCTTGCAACATATTTTTTTTCTTAAGGTTTTCACCTTTTTTGGAAATAATTTACAATATCGAATATTATTTACAACAGATGAAGTATAATAATCACCATCAAGTGACCCTAAATAATAATAGGACCCTAATAGTGGCTCCAGCTAGGGATGGCATTTCTTGGTGAAGTGTCAAGAACACCATAGACTAGTAGCCTTATCCCTTAGGCTGATCCCAAACTTGCAAGATTCTCCACCATAAAATCTCTGTGACTGAAAACCTCAAACTGAAATCAAACCTTTTCTGCAAACTAAAATCTAAAACACACTGAACTGAAACTGAAACTAGAAATAATGTTTGGAAAAATTCTCAAGGTATTGATCTTATTTGCATAATGCTACCTACCCTACAGTGTTGAAAATCATGTTGACTCAAATAATACAAAAATGCTAGTGAAGCTAGTAAAGTATTTGCTTAAACAAGTGGACTGCTTGACTTCTTGTTAGCAATAACAAATGGATAGTTTGATTTCTTGTCCCCAAAATCAAGTTTGTAATATGTAATGGCAACTGCAGATGGATCTTGTTCTTATAATGAAAACATGGTTGAACACTTCAGCTGAAAAGAACCTCCATGTAGTGTGCTACAGGATCAATAAAGGCATGATTAACTAGTTTACCTTGCATGCCTTCAATGACCAGTAGATCATGGATGATCTCAACCGTTGTATCCTCAAAGTTAAACCTTGATTCCAACCCTTCAGTTTTATTCTCGTATTATAAAACAAAATTTTGATCAATATGCAAATTCAAAGGTAATAGAATCTCCTCTTGTTTTGGAGAAGGAATATTTTCCAAGAATGTTTTAGGATCTTGGAAACTATAGGACTGAATCTAAAGATCCAAAACTTCAATATCCTTCTCAAATATTCTAGCAACTAACTCAACAAAACAAATTTTACTTTTAGAAGGATATTTTCTCAATTTCAAATGATGAAACACGACTGTTAAAACCTTCTTCAATTTGAAATTTTGCTAACTCATTCATGATTCCTTTTAAAGCTTCACAAGATAGAAGATTTTCCACATAACATCTCATCTTGTTTAGCTATAAATCTTATCAATGTGTAGTGGAGTTGCCATGAATGCTCTAAAATCTAGATTCTTTGACAGTGGAGTCACTTTGAAAAATTTGAAGCTCTGGAGACTTTGAACATGGAGTCACCAGGTGAATAATTCAACCTTCGTGTATCTGATCATTGTTCACCATCAACAATCAAATCTGGAGCTTGATACACTTTTATGAGGAAGACAAAATGCCCTCCGTAGTACGGTCACCACTATGTTAGCGTTCCATAATTTCGAGGCTGAAAAAAAAACCATAGAGGCAACATGAAAACCACTTTCAACTTTAGGATCTAGTCCTCCTAAACTTAGAGAGGGATCTCTCTGCGAGATTTAGCTTTGTTTACTAGGAATTTTAGGTTAGTTATTGGGCTTAGAGTTTGATTTTGAAAATGGTTTGTTTCGAACAGCAAGAGGAATCCATTGGGCAATGGAGTGAATAAAACTAATTGGATATGTATAAGACTTAAAAAAAAGTAATCACAGGGCAAGCTAGTTACATTTACTGGATCTTTTAAACTGAATTATGAAGTGGAGAAAAGGCGTGCTTTAGTAGTCATTGAAAAGCATTTAAGAATTTCTCAGTCAGACTTCAGAAGAAAACATTCAAATTGTAAAAGCTTTCCAAATAAGGAGTTCAATAACATATCTTATTTTTCACATCTCCCGTTTTACAATTAGATTTCAGATGATAAACATACAGAGAATAAAAGTGGAAACAACAATTACAATAAGAAAAATATCACTAGTAAAGTGTAGCACAAGAATCTTGTGAAAAGTCTTGGTATTGTTGATTAGTCCATTTGAGCTCAATGAGAAGCTTTACATTGGACATAGATTTCTTCATACAAACAAAACACTTTCTTACTTCAAATGAGGAAGTATTTATAAAAATTCTAAACTAAAATATCTTGATAAAAATCTCAAGATCTTTTTACAAATATCCTAAACTATTTTAAACAAATAGAAATGAAAAGTAGGACATTCAAAACTAATATATCTAGTTGTCACTATAATTATGGATTTATGTTTACAAAGAATAGAAATTCAAATTTGATTGCAACTCTTAGTTGATGAGGTGGCTAACTTTCTTTGAGCATTTTCCTCCCAAAATTTTGCAAAATAAGGTCCAGTCAACCCTTTGTATATATCAATACGAGATAGCTTTGTAAAAAGTGAGAGAGGTTATTATATAGAAATACGTTCTTGTGAGAAACATCTCTCAGATTCCAAAAATTTAGCTCCAGATGTTCCCAACATTATCTGCAAAAAGGTGACTAAAATAGGACTTTGCATAGTCCGAACAATAGGTTGTAAAGATGTAAACTTATCTCTCATTCTGTAATAGTTGTGTAAAATATAAAGTAGGTTCTTGTACTTTGGAATCTTAGGAACATAAACCTACTCCAGTTTCATAAGCGTTATCTTTGATTGGCCACAATATGTTCTGCAAAAGTATAACTAAACACAAAAATTTGGGGAAAATATGCTTGCAAAGCTTCATCTCTATATCCCAAACCATAATAGTTGTTAGAAAAATAAGAGAGGTTTTTGTACAGGAGTATGTTGGTGGCAAAAATATATTTAAGTTTATGAAAATTCATCCTCATTGGTTTGGGAACCATGTTTGATGTAAATGTGGTGTATAGGAAAAAGAATAGTTTCAACTGATCATGAGACAGATGAATGACGTGGATGCGGGAAATGACATGGTAGTCGAGGAATGGAGCATGACATAACCAGGAGTGTGTGGGAAATATGGTGGGAAAGGAGAGTGGTAACAAGGAAGGTGGTAAGCAATTTTCAGAGGGGGTTGGAGTTGAAGGTAGTATCGTAAGGGGGGGTGCAAAATGGGGAGGGGAAGACACTTAGCATGGGACCGGTAGGGTAAAACCACCTTTTTGGACCCCCCCTAGTGGTAAAGCTAGGATGGAGAAGGGAGGCTAAAAAGGATTGTGAGTTATCGATCTATGGAGTGAGAGAATCGAGGGGTGGGAAAGCTGCAACTGTTTAACCCCATGTGACAAAATCCCTTTTTGTCATTTTCAATCTTACAATAAAATCAAACTATAGTACCAAGGACTTTATTACAATTTTATTAAATCACATGTAAATGATGTCTTTAATTTAATCTATACATACTTAATTATCATATAATGTTGTGTTTCGTCTTGAAAGCATTTTTTTCTTTTCTTTTTCTCAAGGTTTTGACCTTTTTTGGAAATAATTTACAATATGGAATATTATTAACAACATCTGAAATATAATAATCACCATCA
>APFE030419424.1:4821-23656 GCA_000404065.3 Pinus taeda | reverse complement strand
GTTTCATCTTTTGAAAAGAATCCTTGAGATCTTTTCTACATGCTTGACTTGAAGGGTCATTTGTTTTAAAGGCATGTTTTGTGGGCTTGGTATCTAGTCCATCATTTGTATTCAGATGTAAAACATGGAGGTGTTCACAAGATGTGAAAATATGTTTCTTTTGTTGAAGCAGGAGTTTTAGGCCATCCAGTTGTTGTCTGTATTTCTGTTGTTGTTGACATCTTGTCAAACAGGTACAAATGAAAATTTTGTGAAGCAAATGTAACTTCACATTTGTTTAAGCCACCTTGTCTCAGCAGGAGTTCTGCATGAAGTCAAGGAGGAAAACAGCTCTTCCCAAGAGGACCAGCACATCCAGGAAGGAGTGTTGTCAAAGGCTTTGGTTCAAAGGCACTATGCAAGGCAAGTGTATGGAGGCTGAAAGAAGAGGGTGTTGTTACTCTCATTTACTGTTCAGATCAGTATGTCAGTCTTTTGGAGACCAAAAGTTCTTTTAGTGGGAAGGTGTGATCCAAAATGGATCTTGGATAGACTTCTAAGTCTAAAGTGTTCCCAGTAGAGGAAAATGAAAGTCCAAGGATGCTCCTGGAAATAGTCCCATTGCATAGATCTTTTCATTTTGAATCTACTGCAATTTGAATGGGCTAAAATGGACTTCGGATGAAGAAGTTATCGCAAAAAGAAATTTGCCTTTGTCCTTTGAAAATGAGGCAAATTCTTATAAAACTGGGCTTAAGGCCATATATGGGAAAATCGCATCGGAAGGGTTAATACTAGCATTTGCACCTTATGTTGCAAAGGAAACACCGTAAGGCATAGAGTGGGGAAGAATAGCGACATGTGAATGGGCATTGTTGAAGGCAAGGGTGGATGATAATGTGTATTCTGAAAATGGATATTTTGCTATGGTCAACCTAATGCATTCATTAATTAGATGACAACGAAAAAGTTTCGGGCCCAGGCTGAACCAACACAAATCTTTTCTACAAGACTAAAATTGCCTAAATGATTCATCAATCAATGGAAATAACCGTTTCCCTCCTCTGATACCTAAAATACATTGTAGGAGACCGATTTTTCAAGTAACTTAATATAACTAGCAATTGCCCCAAAAAGTGCAAAGAGAGGCCGATTACAGACAAGTTTTTTTGTGTATAAAGTGTTGAGAATGGAGGATCTCGGATTAGACTTTAGTTGGACTCCGTTGGTTTGGGAGATGTATCATGTGCTACCATTTGTGCATATTATGGGCATAAAGTTTGTTATGATGATGGAGATTATTTTCAACCAGTTGTGGGTTGGCAACAACTTTTGTGAATGCCTTGGGTAAGATTCCATCTTCTGGATAATGGAAATTCCAGTGTCCATTTAGTCTATACTAAAGTACAATGATTGTTGGCAAAGCTAAAGAAATTGTCATCAATGTATAGATCCAACATAACTCATAGACATCAGTTTTTATCCATACAGGGCTATGATTATAGGTACCAGCCATTTGAGCGGGCAGCTGGGGTATTTGCTAAATAGGGATCTTGTTATCCTCATGGAGTTATTGGTTGTGCTTAGAAAATATAAAGTAGGATTGAGCATCGACTATCTGGCTGGATGGAATTTTTGATAAGTGCTGGCCAATTTTATCTATTGTGTAATCATCCAAAACATAGAGGCTAACCCAAGTGGATGCTTCAGTGGAAACTGTGTGGCCCTTGCATTATCTAGGTCCTATAGAAGCATATATCATAACTTAATTTTAGAGCATATTATGCTTGTCAGCAGAGGGATCAGTGATGCCTTTGAATCAATTACCTCATTGGCATTTGCAGCTACTAGCATTTGAATAATGTAGACCTGGGTAAATATTCTTAATTATATGAAGACGATTACACTTTGCAGCTGCAACTGTGACCCGTAGGTGATTCGTCCTGTAATCTGTGGAATTTTAAGGCATTGAGTATTAAATAACTGGCATATGATTGTTTTTTAATTTTCATATTGTCATTGTAATGCGAACATTTTGTCTTGGAAATTTTTACAATTGCTTCTGATCATTCCAAAATTTCAATAATATTTGAATTACATGAAAGTATTTTTCTATTCGAATAACACCATGGGTTAATTATTTCGCTGTCTCCATAGTTGAAGATACCTTGGTATTTTTTTGTTTGTTTTAATATATTTATTAATTTGTGGTGGATATGAAATGGGTATATACTATATAGTATTGGGATATTTATGGTTTTTCATGTTCTATAAAAGGAATTGTTGCATTTGAAGTTGTTTGTGAAGTATCTGTTACAATTCCTCTATTAAATAAATTATATTATTATAGTACATTGGTTGTCTGGCCAGTTGAATGAAGATGACATCTCCAAAAAAAATTTACGCAGCTCTCTGAAGTTCTATGCTGAAATGTACCAACTAAGAAGATTCATTATTTTATCATTAAAAAAACATAATTCATTATTTTATTGTGTAAATGCCATAATTTCCGTTAAAAATGGGACAATCATCCACTAAATAACTGGGAATTATAAGTCTCTGTTCAATTCTATTTTTTGGGAGCTCCAAAAAGTGGCGGCGTCGCTGCAACTGTATGTAGAATTGATGCAATATTTTCTTATTCAAAGGTTGAAACAACCCTTTTTTCACAGAAAGTAGAGTAGATCTATGGACAATATTGTAATTGGTGTACACTTGGCTAAAGTATATATTGGGATGGATTTTGGAAGACGCATCTAGCACATTTTTGACTGTACTAGGGAATTTCATTAATAATATAACTATGCACAAAAATATTTACAGAGACCTCGACAGAATCCGTTAGCTTGAGACTTTCAGGACAGTTTGATCGAACAATGTTAGGTTGAGAGACTTTGAGGACATTTTTGATAATTCAACGTTCATGTAAACCTGGAAAATGGCTTTCAAAAGAGCAAATGCTTAAGTTGCGATCAATTTTGCATTTTAGAGAAAACAATTGTATATACCCGTGTTGTATTTGTAACATATTTTTTGAGCAGTAATGGGTATGTTTTGCATTAGGAGAGGGTTGTAGTTGAACTGGTCAGTGGTGTAATACAAACACGGACCGCAGCCTTCACATAAAATAGTCATAGCCAGTTTCAAGCTATTCTGCTCTGGTCGATTCTACATATCAAGCAGGTATACTGCCCGTGGCGACAAAAAAATTACACTACAATGTGGATAAAATATTCGAAGAAAATAAAAAACATTGTACTGGAGGGACATCAGTGTTGGAGGACTAGAGGGACATCAGTGTTCAAACCCCCTCGACCACTAAAACTGCTGCTTGGTTAAGAGCTTATGTTTTTGGACCTAAAGAAATAGGTTAATGGCCTAAGAGCTTTTGTTTTTGGACCTAAAGAAACAGGTTAATGGCCCAAGACTCATAGGCATATGGCAGGAGTGAATTCTTGCCACCTTACAGACTACGAGTGAGTTATTCTAGGTGTCATGGTTTTTTTGAATAACGGTGACGAGTCACCTTGCATTAGTAGATAGTAGCCAGAGATAGCTGTCGTCACTTTGATAGTAGCCAGAGGTAACTGTGGTAACTGCTGGTTTGACAACTGAGTTATGACAACTGCGTTATGATAGGTTTTTCCACTCTTAGAAAAAAATCAGTGTTCAAACCCCTCGCATATCCATAGCTTCTGGAGAGTTGGCATGTCGTCATCTACCTGGTTCATGGGGGAACAGATTCTGGATTTTTCTCTGCCGCCAAAGAAGAGTTGCGTGCTGCAGCCCTAGCTCGCATACCTCCAGAGGAAACATCCTCGAACAATAACTCTGAAGACAGAGAGGCCATTGGGTTGGGAGACAAAAGGGCAGTGTGAGGACAACCAAGATGGGCGAGCACTTTTATTTATCAACAAGAAACTTCAAAGAACTCTGCCACAAATCCAATTCCAGGGAGACATAAGGACAGCGTGAGAACAACCAAGATGGGCTAGCACTTTTATCAACCAGCTTCAAAGCACTCTGCCGCAAATCCAATTCCAAATGTGACCTGCGTGGGACCTGCATGAAGGCTTTGAATTTTCCTGTGACTCCTTAAACGCTGAGTAAATGGATGCTTGAAACTATTGGTTATTTATAAGTGATTTGTTTGCGTGTTGTAAAATCCTAGTGATTGTAACTATACCATGCTTATATAGACTTTCATTGCTTGGTATCTATGTTCTAAGTTTTTAATTGAGGTAGCTTTGTTAGTAACTTAGTGTTACATTTGCTCATAAAAATCTTGAAATGTACTAAGAGCTTTTGTCTTTCTGCAGTGTAATGATTGTGAATATCGGTACAGTGAAAGTGCCAGGATCAATCCTAGAGATTGCTAGTACTGGCTTGGGGGCAATTGTCTAAATCCTACCTGCGCTTTTAGACATCCTGTGAGTTTCTCTTATTTTAAGAACTTTTTAATTAAGTCGCATTAATGATAGATTTTCTAGAAAAGGTTGATCCTGAAGTTTCCATTGTAATATAGTCCATTAGCAATAAGACAATTTGATGAAATCTCTGACAATCCCTTAAATGATCTTTATTCCGATCCTTTCTAGCATGATTGTTCATTGCGCCTTCTTAGCCCTTCCAATTATTCTTAAACTCATCAGGGATCCCTTCAGCCTATGTGTTGATATGGTAGATGTCCCTTTGTTGTGCAGTATTATCACCTCATCTGGTTTGTTTTTCTAGTTACAAAATTGTTAACTTAAAATTCCCACAGGTCTTTCTTTTTGGACTGTATTCTTTATTGTTTGCATTTTTTTTATGGGCATTAGTTTTCTTGTATTTGTCATGTTGTATTTTATGTGGTTGTGGATTATTTTCACATTTTCCGTAGGAATTTTCTTGATATTCATACAGGTTTGTCAATAATATTTTCCTCGTACTTTATTATTATTATTTTTTGTGTTGACGACTTTATACATTCATTTTTGCATCAGTGTTTGTATATAGATCCAAGTAGTGCACTCAATTACGGGTGTTTTAATTTCTCATCCATTATCTCTAAAAAATAAACCTAATTGTAGTGTGTGCTTCTGATAGGCTTGTAGGTTGCGACCTATTTTGGTTGTTTCTTGTTGTATGTCTGTCTTTTGGTAATTTTCAAGACTGTAAATATTTCTTTGTATAATTTTTTTTTAATCTATTTATGACACTAACTTGTGTATCTGTGTTTCCGTTTCAGCCACTAGATGGCTTGTCAGGAGCACCAACACCAGCAATAGTGCCACCATCGTCCTCAACATCGTTACCGGCATCTGGCACTGCAAACAAACCGAAAGTTCCCTACTATTTTTTCCAGCAGGGATATTGTGTAAAGGGTGATAAGTGCCCTTTTGTGCATGGTCCGTTTTCAGGAGCTAATCTAACTTCTCAAAAGACAACAAAACCAAGTCCAGCAGTTACAGAGCCTCAAGAAAGTGGGAAACAAACAGTCAATGAAACTGAAAGCAACAAAGATGGAAAACATCCATCCGATTTAAGCTTTCCCAAGGCAGTGCAATCAATTGATCCTAATGCAGTGCAGTCAAGCAACCCCATGACATTGAAGTCAAACAACTTTCAGGTAGTGTAGTCAAGAAACCCTGTGCTAGCAAAGGCAAATAACTTCAAGGCGTCACAGTCAAGTAACCCTGTTGCATTGCAATCCAATAACTTCCAAGCAGGGCATTTGGGCAATCCTTTAACACTGCAGTCCAATAATGTCAAGGAAGCCCAGTTGCAACTAGAAGCTAGACATGTCTCTCAATCAAGATCTCAACCTACCTATATAAAGGGAAGTCCACATGAAGTCGAACAATTTTTGCCAGAGATTGAACCTACAAGACAAAGGATACATGATGCTTCAAGAAACAGGTCTCGGATACGCCCGTCTCATCCTCCAGAAGAGAGACTACAAAATGGATTAGAATCGGAGGATTTGCTGGGTGGATCATCGCCAGGATTTGATGTACTTTTGGATGATGGACCTGACCAGCTAAGCCATCGGGAGGATGTTGATTACTATAAACATGATATGGAATTTGGAAGAGATGCAATCAATGGTCGAGAAAGAAATATGCACAACAAACGAGGGCTTGTCTGAACTGGCTACTATGATGCTGAATTTCAGTATGACCATGGAGCTTATGAACCATATAAAAACAGGGGATATGAGCGTGGTGGCCGAAAGCAGTCTAATTCTTTTGATGATAGGGTTCTGGAGAGACCGATTGTGCGAGAAAGGAGGTCCTTGTCTAGTGAAGATGATCCTGAATGGAACAATATGGAGGATCTCTGCCACCGGATTTCAAAACATAGGAGGGCTGGTGAGGCTAAAGTAGTGGATAGCCCCTCAAAGAGACAGCATGTGGATAGTCGACATGGTGAATTTCACCGTGGCTCTAGGCAACAAGATGATGACCGTAGACAACAAGATATATACAGGGACTAGTTAAGGCAAGGTATGAATCACAGTAGTAGGCGATTGCAGGGTAGGATTCAAGCAGAGGCTAGTGGCTTCAAAAGAGAGCCATTTGACAATATAGAAGCTGATCAAGAAGGCAAGTTAGAGAGGGCTTGGTCCAGAAGCTCACCAAGCAGATGGGGCTTAAATGATCATTTCAGAAGCAAGTATCATGAAAAGGAGAGGGGCAGAATACCTGCAGATGGTTCTATATCATCAGAATCCAGGGTACCAAGAGGTCAAACTTTTAGGAACACTGAAACAAGGACAGATGCCATAAATTTTGTTGGGCCTAAGACTCTTGCACAAATCAAACAAGAAAAGAATCGTGAGAGCAGTGAAGAACCTTCTACTGCACAATCAACAGAGCATGGATCCTCACAGAATCCCTCTATGAAGAGTCCAGACAAACATAGACAAAATCTTCCTTGGGAAGGAAGGAAGATGAGATTGGGCAAGGTAATTAGTGATTCAAATGGGGAACAAGACTTTCAGGCTCCAAAGCCATTAAGTGATATTCTGAAGAAAAAACGGAAAGTGACTCAAGAAAATGGTGACAATGAAGGAAATATACCTACAGAAGGGTAGGGTTAGGCCATTCAGAGTTTCAATTTGAGCAAGGGAAATGATGGCTTTCCACCACCTGAAAAGGATGTTGAAGAGGGAGAACTTCCAGCTGGTGACAGTTATACATCTGAACTGCCCACTTTTACTCCTGGGGTGGATGACACTGAGGCATCCAATGACGTGGATACTCTTGTAGAAGACAAACCATCAACCTTTTCAAATGGAGCAAAGCTTGTTGTAGTGGATGACCAGGAAGATGCAGTAATGAATGATGCTGTTCACATCAATGAAGATTAAGATGTTGACCATGAAGAGTATGATTTGGAACATGCAGAGAATGAGGACAATGAAGAGTGGGAAAGGAATGAAGATGAGCAAGAAGATGAAGACTTTCTAGAAGATGATGATGATGACAACTTTGCTAGGAAGCTTGGTGGCATCTTCTCTTGATTAATGACTTGTATTAGAAGATCTGTTGAAAGTTGTTTGCAAATTTGTGCATGTATTGGCAAGCACAATGGCAGTTTTCTGTTGTAGTTTTGCTTGGAATGTCAGTGTAAAATGCCAATTTCATGTGTTGCTTGACATGATGTTCTCGCAACTATTCAAGATAATTGTTTCTTTTGTCTGTACTGAATCTTGTTTAATATTATACAGATCCTATTTGTTTAATATTATAGAGGAGCCTATGCAGAAGCAAATATCATAACTTAATTTTAGAGCATATTATGCTTCTCAGCAGAGGGATCAGTGATGCCTTTGAATCAATTACCTCATTGGCATTTGTAGCTACTAGCATTTGAATAATGTAGACCTGGGTAAATATTCTTAATTATATGAAGACGATAACACTTTGCAGCTGCAACTGTGAACAGTAGGTGATTCCTCCTATAATCTGTGGAATTTTAAGGCATTGAGTATTAAATAACTGGCAGATGATTGTTTTTTAGTTTTCATATTGTCATTGTAATGCAAACATTTTGTCTTGGAAATTTTTACAGTTGCTTCTGATCATTCCAAAATTTCAATAATATTTGAATTACATGAAAGTATTTTTGTATTCGAGTAACACCATGGGTTAATTATTTCGCTGTCTCCATCGCTGAAGATACCTTGGTATTTTTTTGTTTGTTTTAATATATTTATTAATTTGTGGTGGATATGAAATGGGTATATACTATATAGTATTGGGATATTTATGGTTTTTCATGTTCTGTAAAAGAAATTGTTGCATTTGAAGTTGTTTGTGAAGTATCTGTTACAATTCCTCTATTAAATAAATTATATTATTATAGTACGTTGGTTGTCTGGCCAGTTGAATGAAGATGACATCTCCAAATAAAATTTATGCAGCTCTGTGAAGTTCTATGTCGAAATGTGCCAACTAAGAAGATTCATTATTTTATCATTAAAAAAACATAATTCATTATTTTATTGTGTAAATGCCATAATTTCCGTTAAAAATGGGACAATCATCCACTGAATAACTGGGAATTATAAGCCTTTGTTCAATTCTATTTTTTGGGAGCTCCAGAAAGTGGCGGCGTTGCTGCAACTGTATGTAGAATTGATGCAATATTTTCTTATTCAAAGGTTGAAACAACCCCTTTTTCACAGAAAGTAGAGTAGATCTATGGACAAAATTGTAATTGGTGTACACATGGCTAAAGTATATATTGGGATGGATTTTGGAAGACGCATCTAGCACATTTTTGACTGTACTAGGGAATTTCATTAATAATATAAATATGCACAAAAATATTTACAGAGACCTCGGCAGAATCCGTTAGCTTGAGACTTTCAGGACAGTTTGATCGAACAATGTTAGGTTGAGAGACTTTGAGGACATTTTTGATAATTCAACGTTCATGTAAACCTGGAAAATGGCTTTCAAAAGAGCAAATGCTTAAGTTGCGATCAATTTTGCATTTTAGAGAAAACAATTGTATATACCTGTGTTGTATTTGTAACATTTTTTTTAAGCAGTAATGGTTATGTTTTGCATTAGGAGAGGGTTGTAGTTGAACTGGTCAGTGGTGTAATACAAACACGGACCGCAGCCTTCACATAAAATAGTCATAGCCAGTTTCAAGCTATTCTGCTCTGGTCGATTCTACATATCAAGCAGGTTTACTGCCCGTGGCGACAAAAAAAATTACACTACAATGTGGATAAAATATTTGAAGAAAATAAAAAACATTGTACTAGAGGGACATTAGTGTTGGAGGACTGGAGGGACATCAGTGTTCAAACCCCCTCGACCACTAAAACTGCTTCTTGGTTAAGAGCTTGTGTTTTTGGACCTAAAGAAATAGGTTAATGGTCTAAGAGCTTGTGTTTTTGGACCTAAAGAAACAGGTTAATGGCCCAAGACTCATAGGCATCTGGCAAGAGTGAATGCTTGCCACTTTACAGACTACGAGTGGGTTATTCTAGGTGTCATGGTTTTTTTAAATAACGGTGACAAGTCACCTTGCATTAGTAGATAGTAGCCAGAGATAGCTGTCGTCACTTTGATAGTAGCCAGAGGTAACTGTGGTCACTGCTGGTTTGACAACTGAGTTATGACAATTGCGTTATGATAGGTTTTTCCACTCTTAGAAAAAAAACCAGTGTTCAAACCCCTCGCATATCCATAGCTTCTGGAGAGTTGGCATGTCGTCATCTAGCTAGTTCATGGGGGAACAGGTTTTGGATTTTTCTCTCCCGCCAAAGAAGAGTTGCGTGCTGCAACCCTAGCTCGCATACCTCCAGAGGAAACATCCCCGAACAATAACTCTGAAGACAGAGAGGCCATTGGGTTGGGAGACAAAAGGACAGTGTGAGGACAACAAAGATGGGCTAGCACTTTTATTTATCAACAAGAAACCTTAAAGAACTCTGCTGCAAATCCAATTCTAGGGAGACACAAGGACAGCGTGAGGACAACCAAGATGGGCCAACACTTTTATCAACCAGCTTCAAAGCACTCTGCCGCAAATCCAATTCCAAATGTGACCTGCGTGGGACCTGCATGAAGGCTTTGAATTTTCCTATGACTCCTTAAACGCTGAGTGATGGGTACTAGTTTCAAGTGCACAAGATTCTATTCTCAGAGCATCTTATAAGGAGATTTTGAAGTTAACAGATATGATTGCGGGAAATGAAGGAATCTGCATCACATTTAGCACAGGAAATGTAAAACAAATGCAATAGAGAACAGACTTACTCCAAACACTTAAGCGATAAAAGCAACACAAGGTTTCAAGTATTTAAAGATAAAATGCATTAGATGTTTTTCATAAAATAAAACCCTAAAACCTACCGCTACAGACTGTAAAGGCCGAGAAGAATTAACCGCTAAATTGTTCTACCGTGATCAATTTAGAGCCTGAAATACAGAAATTTAAAAAGGCTTTTTGCAGATCCGAAAAATGTGGGTCAAGGGTTAGTTAATGCCAACATGGTGGATAACAGAACGGTCGAATGCCGCCCTGAGAACTTGAAATTCCCTGCAAACAGCGGTGGAAAGCTCTGATAAAACCTTTGAACCGAAAATTAGTGAACGAGAACCTGAGATTAGGCGAATGAAACCAAGCGTAAAAGGTCGAAATGACGAACTTAACGAAGAATAAACTAAGCAGCTCGCAAGGGCAGAAGGAATACCTAACTGGTTCATGGGGGAACAGATTCTGGATTTTTCTCTGCCGCCAAAGAAGAGTTGCGTGCTACAGCCCTAGCTCGCATACCTCCATAGGAAACATCCCCGAACAATAACTCTAAAGACAGAGAGGCCATTGGGTTGGGAGACAAAAGGACAGTGTGAGGATCAACGATCAAACTTCGTTCAATCGTCTAACACCACAAATCCACGGTCAACAATAGGGCACGACATCGGCTGGGGCAATTCATTTCAAAGGGAAACGCCTTACAGCGTAACAAGAGAAGAGCACACATTGGAACATGGCGGCACAAAATCTACAACAAAGAATTAATAACATTGGTTCCATGAGTCGCGTGTTGCATATCACTGGATAGAGCCTTCGGATCCACCCAATGCTGGTCCAAACTATAAATGTCCAAATCTGGTACCCTAGCGCAACAATAATCTGAGCTTTATTTTTCAAACTGGCAACCATCAAGATTTCCTTCCTTAGTCATTGTGGGATCAATAACTGGTGTGATACAGGTCCATGTTGAAGGGCACCATTGTGCAATGCATACTTGGTATCATGAGAGAAGTGAGACCTAGTGCGGTACACACAACCCCTATCATGTTAAAAGGTTTAGTTTTGGAAATCATGAACTCTTTGAGTGTTGGCTGGAGATGTTGACTTGGTTCATGGGAATGCACTCAATGGCCAAGTTCGTTACATTATAAGATGAAATATGCAGGTTTCCAATATGTAGGTTTTACGTGAGATGCCTTCAAATCTCAAATACAGAGTATCATGAAAAATTGTATTATGATGCTTTAGAATTTTTTTTTTTCATATGGTTTCGGACAACTCCATAATTTGTGAACATTAAGATTAATTAGCTTTGTTGAGTTGAGAAAACTACCCAAAAAGTTGGGTAATTAATTAAAGAGTTTGGAAGAACTCTCTCTTCCATATTGTAAAATTGTGGAAGAACTACCGAGATCAACTTCAAACCTTCAATCTCGAGAAGTATTGAAAATTCATCGTTCTTTAAATTGGAACCAATTTCTAGAGGGATTCTCAAAGATTCAATATTTAAGAGTATTAAAGATGGATTATTTTTCAATTTAGTAGCAATTAATAATAATTTATATATTAAATTCTCCACAAGAACTCAATTTTAGGATTGCATAGATATACAAGTTCTCTCTAACAATTCATAAAATCTTTCATTAATGAAATTATTGAATTTTCACCTATGCACAAGCCTAGAAGAACTCTATCATAAGTGAGGAAGTTCAACATCCTTGGTTACACTTGAATTTAACAAGTAAAAAAAAATTAAAACTATTTCAGAAAGTTTTGGACAATTGATGTTGTTGGCATCCTCCATGGATATGTCGTATTGTTTTAGTTTAACATAAATACTAGATGTGTTTAGCAACTTCTCCTTTATCACACACCTTTCTTGCATGGGTGTGAGAGTTTATGTAGGATTCCAGATCGATTTGGGAAATTAGCAAGTTTAACAATGTTGAACTTAAAAGAATGTATGAGTCTAAAGAAGCTTTCTGAAGGTTCTGGTCTTCTGGATTTTTTGGAGTCGTTGAACTTAGGAAGATGCAAGAAGATTAGGAAACCCAAAGCAATGCTGAGGGCTGCTGATGATCTTGCAATTTTCAATTCTGAAGGTAATCCTGAGAAGCCTTTTCAACGATACTTCTGTTCATATGCTGCGTTGGTTTAAGGACTCTTTGTGAACCTTTCTTACATGATTGTCATACCTATGCATGACCTAGAGTCAAGGGACAGTTAGAGGTCGGCTTACAAGCTGTTCATGCATCCATCTGTGTAAAATTGTTGATCTTTCCAGATTCTGTGCCAGTTTGGTGAAGTGTTGTCTAGCAGTGTGTCCAAGAAACTTGAGATGAAAGGGCACATTCCCAGCCTAAGAGCGTTCCCATCAAATTTGATTGATTTTTGCTATGAGAATCAGATGGATCGTTTATGAGTGAAAATTTCTCAAAACTTCCATCGAAAGACAGCCAACCTTATCCCATTATTTATAAACAAAAGTTCATGAGATAGATTGTGGGACTGTTTTCCTGGCTGAATGTTAGTTCTAAGGCTGCATTAGGGCAGCAGTATGGGCATACACCATACGAGAACTAATGCTGCTAGTAGTTAGGTGCTGCTGAATACATTTTTTGTCCTTGTTCGTAGCATGTATGCCATCAAGAGGGATGTACAAACAAAATCCGTTACATGCTTGATTGGTGCAGATTTGAAGGGAAATGTAATTACTACTACCTCATCTCCATTCTTGTCTAGTTATGTTTTGGGTATGGTTGGACCTACAGAAAAGTTGGAAGAGACTATTATAGTAGCATCCACTTGGGGATCTAAAAGTTTAACAAGACATAATCAGTCACATAGACAGCATGACAGTGAAAAGAAGGGCTGACAGATTGATCATCAGCGTATTATGGGCTTGTTTTCATCATTAAACAGCAGTTTGGGATCTTGATTAGGTGAACTAAAGAATTAAGAAAAGACAAGTATTCAGTGTGCATGAACAATATGGCAGCTCTATGAAACTTCCAGGTATGATGACACGTTAACATATTAAGAAAGTGCTTACAAGGGTAAGTCCCCAGAGGCTGTTGAAGAGAGGGAGTTCAATATTGGATTCCCGATAGTAGAATATGAGGGGATTGGCAACGTTAAAGACATTCTAGCAAATCATGTTTACCAATTAGCAGGCTGTGTTAGATCTAGCCACTCCATGGTTATAAAACTTGCATCGCTGGCTAGTATTATGCTTTGAGAGAGGGTTATTCACAACAAATTATAGATGCAGGTTTCTAAAGATCAAGTATGTATGTCTTCAGCTGCAAAATGCATTAGATGTTTTTCAATAAAACCCTAAAACCTACCGCTACAGACTGTAAAGGCCGAGAAGAATTAACCGCTAAATTGTTCTACCATGATCAATTCAGAGCCTGAAATACAGAAATTTAAAAAGGCTTTTTGCAGATCCGAAAAATGTGGGTCAAGGGTTAGTTAATGCCAACCTAGTGAATAACAGAACGTTCGAATTCCGCCCTGAGAACTTGAAATGCCCTGCAAAGAGCGGTGGAAAGCTCTGATAAAACCTTTGAATCAAAAATTAGTGAGTGAGAACTTGAGATTGGGTGAATGAAATCGAGCGTAAAAGGTCGAAATGACGAGCTTAACGAAGAATAAACTAAGCAGCTCGCAAGGGCAGAAGGAATACCTAGCTGGTTCATGGGGGAACAGATTCTGGATTTTTCTCTGCCGCCAAAGAAGAGTTGCGTGCTGCAGCCCTAGCTCGCATACCTCCATAGGAAACATCCCCGAACAATAACTCTGAAGACAGAGAGGCCATTGGGTTGGGAGACAAAAGGACAATGTGAGGATCAACGATCAAACTTCGTTCAATCGTCTAACACCACAAATCCACGGTCAACAATAGGACACGACACCGACTGGGGCAATTCATTTCAAAGGGAAACGCCTTACGGCGTAACAAGATAAGAGCACACATTGGAACATGGCGGCACAAAATCTACATCAAAGGATTAATAACATTGGTTCCATGAGTCGCGTGTTGCATATCACTGGATAGAGCCTTCGGATCCACCCAATGCTGGTCCAAACTATAAATGTCCAAATCTGGTACCCTAGTGCAACAATAATCTGAGCTTTATTTTTCAAATTGGAAAGAATCAAGATTTCCTTCCTTAGTCATTGTGGGATCAATAACTGGTGTGCTACAGGTCCATGTTGAAGGGAACCATTGTGCAATGCATACTTGGTATCATGAGAGAAGTGAGACCTAGTGCGGTACACACAACCCTCATCATGTTAAAAGGTTTAGTTTTGGAAATCATGAAATCTTTGAGTGTTGGGTGGAGATGTTTGTCTTGGTTCCTGGGAATGCACTCAATGGCCAAGTTCGTTACATTATAAGATGAAATATGCAGGTTTCCAATATGTAGGTTTTACGTGAGATGCCTTCAAATCTCAAATACAGAGTATCGTGAAAAATTGTATTATGATGCTTTAGAATTTTTTTTTTTCATATGGTTTCGGACAACTCCATAATTTGTGAACATTAAGATTAATTAGCTTTGTTGAGTTGAGAAAACTACCCAAAAAGTTGGGTAATTAATTAAAGAGTTTGGAAGAACTCTCTCTTCCATATTGTAAAATTGTGGAAGAACCTACCGAGATCAACTTCAAACCTTCAATCTCGAGAAGTATTGAAAATGCATCGTTCTTTAAATTGGAAGCAATTTCTAGAGGGATTCTCAAAGATTCAATATTTAAGAGTATTAAAGAAGGATTATTTTTCAATTTAGTAGCAATTAATAATAATTTATATATTAAATTCTCCACAAGAACTCAATTTTAGGATTGAATAGATATACAAGTGCTCTCTATCGTAAAATCTTTCATTAATGAAATTATTGAATTTGTACCTATGCACAAGCCTAGAAGAACTCTATCATAAGTGAGGAAGTTTAACATCCTTGGTTACACTTGAATTTAACGAGTAAAAAAAAATTAAAACTATTTCAGAAAGTTTTGGACAATTGATGTTGTTGGCATCCTCCATGGATATGTCGTATTGTTTTAGTTTAACATAAATACTAGATGTGTTTAGCAACTTCTCCTTTATCACACACCTTTCTTGCATGGGTGTGAGATTTTATGTAGGATTCCAGATCGATTTGGGAAATTAGCAAGTTTAACAATGTTGAACTTAGAAGAATGTATGAGTCTAAAGAAGCTTTCTGAAGTTTCTGGTCTTTTGGATTTTTTGGAGTCGTTGAACTTAGGAAGATGCAAGAAGATTAGGCAACCCAAAGCAATGCTGAGGGCTGCTGATGATCTTGCAATTTTCAATTCTGAAGGTAATCCTGAGAAGCCTTTTCAACGATACTTCTGTTCATATGTTGCGTTGATTTAAGGACTCTCTGTGAACCTTTCTTACATGATTGTCATACCTATTCATGACCTGGAGTCGAGGGATAGTTAGAGGTCTGCTTACAAGCTGTTCATGCATCCATCTGTGTAAACTTGTTGATCTTTCCAGATTCTGTGCCAGTTTGGTGAAGTGTTGTCTAGCAGTGTGTCCAAGAAACTTGAGATGAAAGGGCACATTCCCAGCCTAAGAGCGTTCCCATCAAATTTGATTGATTTTTGCTATGAGAATCAGATGGATCGTTTATGAGTGAAAATTTCTCAAAACTTCCATCGAAAGACAGCCAACCTTATCCCATTATTTATAAACAAAAGTTCATGAGACAGATTGTGGGACTGTTTTCCTGGCTGAATATTAGTTCTAAGGCTGCATTAGGGCAGCAGTATGAACATACACCATACGAGAACTAATGCGCTAGTAGTTAGGTGTTGCTGAATACATTTTTCATCCTTGTTCGTAGCATGTATGCCATCAAGAGGGACGTACAAACAAAATCCGTTACAAGCTTGTTTGGTGCATATTTGAAGGGAAATGTAATTACTACTACCTCATCTCCATTCTTGTCTAGTTATGTTTTGGGTATGGTCGGACCTACAAAAAAGTTGGAAGAGAATATTATAGCATCATCCACTTGGGGATCTAAAAGTTTAACAAGACATAATCAGTCACAGAGACAGCATGACAGTGAAAAGAAGGGCTGACAAATTGATCACCAGCGTATTATGGGCTTGTTTTCATCATTAAACAGCAGTTTGGGATCTTGATTAGGTGAACTAAAGAATTAAGAAAAGACAAGCATTCAGTGTGCATGAACAATATGGCAACTCTATGAAACTTCCAGGTATGATGACACGTTAACATATTAAGAAAGTGCTTACAAGGGTAAGTCCCCAGAGGCTGTTGAAGAGAGGGAGTTCAATATTGGATTCCCGATAGTAGAATATGAGGGGATTGGCAACATTAAAGACATTCTAGCAAATCATGTTTACCAATTAGCAAGCTGTGTCAGATCTGGCCACTCCATGGTTATAAAACTTACATCGCTGGCTGGTATTATGCTTTGAGAGAGGGTTATTCACAACAAATTATAGATGCAGGTTTCTAAAGATCAAGTATGTATGTCTTCAGCTGCAAAATGCATTAGATGTTTTTCATAAAATAAAACCCTAAAACCTACCGCTACAGACTATAAAGGCCGAGAAGAATTAACCGCTAAATTGTTCTACCGTGATCAATTAAGAGCCTGAAATACAGAAATTTAAAAAGGCTTTTTGCAGATCCGAAAAATGTGGGTCAAGGGTTAGTTAATGCCAACCTGGTCGATAACAGAACGGTCGAATTCCGCCCTGAGAACTTGAAATGCCCTACAAATAGCGGTGGAAAGCTCTGATAAAACCTTTGAACCGAAAATTAGTGAGCGAGAACCTGAGATTGGGCGAATGAAACGGAGCGTAAAAGATCGAAATGATGAACTTAACGAAGAATAAACTAAGCAGCTCGCAAGGGCAGAAGGAATACCTAGCTGGTTCATGGGGGAACAGATTCTGGATTTTTCTCTGCCGCCAAAGAAGAGTTGCGTGCTGCAGCCCTAGCTCGCATACCTCCATAGGAAACATCCCCGAACAATAACTCTGAAGACAGAGAGGCCATTGGGTTGGGAGACAAAAGGACAGTGTGAGGATCAACAATCCAACTCCGTTCAATCGTCTAACATCACAAATCCACGGTCAACAATAGGACACGGCATCGGCTGGGGCAATTCATTTCAAAGGGAAACGCCTTACGGCGTAACAAGAGAAGAGCACACATTGGAACATGGCGGCACAAAATCTACATCAAAGGATTAATAACATTGGTTCCATGAGTCGCGTGTTGCATATCACTGGATAGAGCCTTCGAATCCACCCAATGCTGGTCCAAACTATAAATGTGCAAATCTGGTACCCTAGCGCAACAATAATCTGAGCTTTATTTTTCAAACTGGAAACAATCAAGATTTCCTTCCTTAGTCATTGTGGGATCAATAACTGGTGTGATACAGGTCCATGTTGAAGGGAACCATTGTGCAATGCGTACTTGGTATCATGAGAGAAGTGAGACCTAGTGCGGTACACACAACCCTCATCATGTTAAAAGGTTTAGTTTTGAAATCATGAACTCTTTGAGTGTTGGCTGGAGATGTTGACTTGGTTCATGGGAATGCACTCAATGGCCAAGTTTGTTACATTATAAGATGAAATATGCAGGTTTCCAGTATGGAGGTTTTACGTGAGATGCCTTCAAATCTCAAATACAAAGTATCATGAAAAATTGTATTATGATGCTTTAGAATTTTGTTTTTTTCATATGGTTTCGGACAACTCCATAATTTGTGAACATTAAGATTAATTAGCTTTGTTGAGTTGAGAAAACTACCCAAAAAGTTGGGTAATTAATTAAAGAGTTTGGAAGAACTCTCTCTTCCATATTGTAAAATTGTGGAAGAACTACCGAGATCAACTTCAAACCTTCAATCTCGAGAAGTATTGAAAATGCATCGTTCTTTAAATTGGAAGCAATTTCTAGAGTGATTCTCAAAGATTCAATATTTAAGAGTATTAAAGATGGATTATTTTTCAATTTAGTAGCAATTAATAATAATTTATATATTAAATTCTCCACAAGAACTCAATTTTAGTATTGCATAGATATACAAGTGCTCTCTAACAATTCATAAAATCTTTCATTAATGAAATTATTGAATTTTCACCTATGCACAAGCCTAGAAGAACTCTATCATAAGTGAGGAAGTTTAACATCCTTGGTTACACTTGAATTTAACAAGTAAAAAAAAATTAAAACTATTTCAGAAAGTTTTGGACAATTGATGTTGTTGGCATCCTCCATGGATATGTCGTATTGTTTTAGTTTAACATAAATACTAGATGTGTTTAGCAACTTCTCCTTTATCACACACCTTTCTTGCATGGGTGTGAGAGTTTATGTAGGATTCTAGATCGATTTGGGAAATTAGCAAGTTTAACAATGTTGAACTTAAAAGAATGTATGAGTCTAAAGAAGCTTTCTGAAGGTTCTGGTCTTCTGGATTTTTTGGAGTCGTTGAACTTAGGAAGATGCAAGAAGATTAGGCAACCCAAAGCAATGCCGAGGGCTGCTAATGATCTTGCA
>APFE030419421.1:0-11537 GCA_000404065.3 Pinus taeda | reverse complement strand
GCTGACTTCGGGTTGGTTGAGACTAGTCTGGGACTAGTGGTACGCACTCTGAGACTGACTTCGGGTCAGTGGAGAATGGTATGAGACATTCTCGATCAATTCTTCTTCTTCATAGTTCAGCAGAGCAGAGTTGAGCAGAGCAGAGCTAGCAGAGCCAGCGGACCTAAGCAGAGTAGAGCCAGCATAGCTGAGCAGAGCAGAGCCAGCATAGCTGAGCAGTGCAGAGCTAGCAGAGCCGAGCAGAGCAGAGCAAAGCCAGCAGAGTTGGGCAGAGCAGTGCAGGGCACTGATGGCCGAGATAGTACAGTCGGACTTATGGATCATTGGATGGAGTTCTCCCTAGTTGAGAGGGAGTGTTAAATTGGCAACTAGGGCCAAGCTCCATGTGGGTCGGCTTATTTAAGGCAGCTGATATTTTTATTGGATCCCTCTCGTCGAGAGGTGTAGGATTGATCCAAAGATCATCCGATTCCGATAAGTATTTATGGAGATATGAATTTATTTTATTTAGTAATTATTATCAAGCCGACCAGCGCTTATGTAGGCTCTAGAAGCCCAACCGACGTGTCTATTCATCATCCTCGTTTTTGGTATAAATAGAGGAGGACTTGAAGACATTTTACACACACCTCTCGTGATCTCTCTCCACTTGTTTGGGTTTTGTGGACAGAGAGATCTACAGGAGAATACGCTGTTCTAGAGGCTGATCTAGCCATACCCTAACTGCAGCAAAGAGGCTCTCTAACTCGTTGTCTAAAGGATGCCCTAACCGCAGTAAGGAAGACAGGCCAGCGAGGTTTTGAAGGGACGTTTGGAGGCCAACTTCAGGTGACTGAGTGCTGGAAGGAGGGCCGAAGTACCTTGCTGTAGGGCTGCAATAATTAGGGACTGTTCTGGGCTAGAAAACGCAGGGATATCCTCCTGAAACAGGCCGAGTAAGGGACCTTCCTGTTGTGATTAGGCCGCAGGCCTGTAGGTACTGTTTTGAGGGTCAAACATCCCTATACAAGGAGTTTGTAGGTGCCTCCTCGAACAGCGAGGTCACTTAACATGGGGAGGAGAGGAGGCCGCATAATTTAAGGTGTGTTTTGGGCATGATTGTTGGGTTGTTGTAGGTTACAAAGGGAGCCCTAACCAGTGACCAAAACACTGCCCATGAATAGAAGTGCAGAAGTATGTATTCTTCTCCATTAGCGACTTGTGTTGGGTTTTGGATCAGTTTGATATAAGAGGTCTCTTCAGATGTTTTATGAGGAGATCCTGATCACTGTCACAAGAGGTTCTTAGCAGCAGTTTAGAAGGGCTATACCACGCTGGCTAAAGCAACTGCTACAGCAAAGATAAACCTCCCTATCCTGATGAGAAGAAGCTCCTATAACTCACAGATCAGCATTGTACATGTTGATGACAGTCTTGTATGTATCCTAAGACTGTGGGATCATAGTCTATCTTGCTGCTGGGCTAGGCCATAGGCCATAGCCAGCAGCTAAGACAGTGTGGCAGCATGACTAAAGTAGTGTGGTAGCATGGCAGAAGTAATGGTGCAGCATGGTGTAGATCAGTCTTGTTGGACATGGTGCAGCATTGGTACAACACAGCAATGGAACATGATGATGAACAAAATGATGGGCATATTACTAATGGGCAGCATGATGTTGTATGAGATCATGTACAACATGATGTTTGGGCAGCATTATGTGTGATCTGGGCACATATATAACGCAGTCATGGGTAGCAGCATGATGTATGGGTTGTGTGATATATGAGATCATGAAGAGCATGATGATGCTGGATGCAGCATGATGGTGCTACACAGTAAGGTGCAGCAAATGGATGAGATGCAGCACGATGATACGTGAAGGAGTCAACTTGAGAATCAGTTGAAGCAAAATGTCTTCAACTGATCTCATCATTATACGAAATGATCTATGCTAGATCTAGATAAGTCAAAGTGTTGTTTTCTGTTGTAAATGTACTCTCTCTCTCTGCTGAACTTTGAAGATAAAAGAAGATTTGATCAAAGGGTTTCCCCACACATTGTGGGGTTTGTCCCTGGCTCGCGCCATATCTTGTGTCCTCTTGTCTTGGCTTGTCTTCTGCGTTTTATATTTATGTTCTATCTGCAGTTTATCTTAATGCTGATGTGATTGCTAACTGTGAAAATTTAAATAAATTGCTCTAGCATAGAACATACCTAATCTTAACAAGAAGACTTCAACTTTTTGCCAGTTTTGGAAGAGTTCCAAGAATTGTATTAAGCATTCTAGCGTTGGTGGTCATCCTAAAACCACCGCAGGTTGTAGACCTCCAGTTTCCAGGTTGAAGGTCTCCCTCTCCAAAGCATTAGGGACACTTCCCCTAGCAGAAGATTTCAGCTTCTTACGAGACTTGGAAGAGTTTCGGGAACTGCACTAAGGGTTCCATTGTTGGTGGGCATCCTTAAACCACCACCTTATGCCAACATTTCGGAGAGCACATTAAGCCTAACGCTGCCATGCATTTTTGCACACTTTGTATTACAACTCCCTTCTTGGACTCACACATACCCCTTCGGATTAAGGGGGAATATTGGACACCTAATCCTCTAAGGGTTGGTGTGGAAGCTGAACAATCAAAGTGAGTCCAAGAGGCCACTTGGAATACGAAACCAAAGGTCACTCCAATGTATTATAAATATGTATCATTGTGAATAATAAGGTATTCAAGGTTTATCTTTCATATATTTGGTCTTAGCCAAGGTGATGTTTAACATATTTTAAGCACAATCACAGGATCTAAGTGTGAAAAAAAATACTAGACTAGCTACTTGTAAAATAAGAAAGGAAAAAGAATAAAATTGTTGTGAAATTGACCAATGACGCAAGAAGACAATTCGAATTACTCGTAAAATATGATGGTATATTATTGTTGAACATGAATATGATATATAGCCTAACCAATAGGCCAACCAACTCAAATTAGGTTGGGGTTCCATGTGCATGCAATCGGTGTAACTCAAAAGCACTCTCCCTAGTTCACAAATAAGTCAAAAATAGACTAAGAAACCCAAAATTAGCAAAATATCCTAAAATGGAGTCAATAGGAAGAAGTGGAGTTAGAAATCAGTTAGAACTAATTAATAACTCTCACGTGCAAAATACTAACTAAATAAACTCTAAAATAGGACTAAAAGTTAACTACAAGGGGAGGAGAGAGAAATGGTAGTTAACATAGGGAGGAAGTGCATACTCAAGGAAGGCATATGCATGAGGCAGTATGAATTTATGGAGTGGAAATAGCCATGTCATCCTCCAACCAATGTTCACTGAGTGCCACATGGCATCCTCGGTGGCACCCCCACTAAAAATAGAAACCCCCTGAAAAAAAAGAATTTGCTAAATGATAGGAAATGTCTAGTAGTGGATAAAAAGTGGTCATACGTGCCCCTAATAATGTAGGGAAGAGAGTCCACTGATGGCCATAGTGTAGGCGCTAATGAGGTCCTAATGAGCTACTATGTGCAATGTACCCTAACAATCCCTCTCTTATAGGGTGTTACAACTAAAGTGGACCTTATTGCTCACATTTCTATGGTATTTCTTGAAATAAGGGTTGGTTATTGTAGTGGAGAAAATGCCCTAACAAATTTTGCTACCTTTGGCATGGCTTTGGCATTTCAATATTGTTGACCAATTCATCTAGAGGAGCACTCTACTAGAGTTGGCATCTTGGCACATTATCTGATTAAGTAACTACACTTGCACATTTTCAAGGGTATCCATCAATTTTTAAGGATTATTTTATTTTTGGTGGTCCTAGATCCAAAAGGAATAACTACTATTGACACACTCTTCAAGGGTGCCCCACTTATGTCATTTACGGGGGAGTTGATTGGTGCATTAGCGAGAGGGCTCCACTAACTAACCTTGTTATTTATCACATAAGTTTGGTACACATTGATGAAGAGGCATAATCACCTTGCGCATGTTCCTAGTGCACACCTCCTCAAGGACAATATTTTTATTATCTTACTTGTTTAATGTGGCCCCATTGCACACATCTCAAGGGTGCACCCCTTCCTTGAGTATTTGTTGGTCAAAGTGGGCTTCCTGGAGAAATCCCTCACTATTGAAAGCACACACAACACATTTTCACCACTTTTTGAAGAGTGAACCCTTCTGTTTACTTAGCATAAAAAATATTTTATTCAACGATGGTCATTGAAGGTAATTCTTGAGGAACATTCCAAACAAGCAGGAACATAAGTGAGAGTGCCACATAATTTAGGAAAGCCCACATGATCACCTAGCTCCAAACCCATCTCTGAAATTCAACCAGTAATTTAGGACAGCCAACTGCAAGTGTGACGCTAGTCATTCCAATATATCAGAGAGACAGTTAGAAAGCAACACAAAATAATAATGAAATCGCAGCCCCTACATCTCCGTCATTTTTTTTTTTTGGGGGGGGGGGGGCGGGTTTGAACACATTGTCTACTACAAGATGGTAAACTGTTATGGAACTACCCAATTCTTTGCACCTTGATTTTGAACACAATACAACTAGCATAATCCATATGAAGAATAACCAAAACAGCAATAACCATCTGTACTCTATAATTTATTTATGCTAACAAGAATACCACTTGATAAAAATAACTTTTCTCAAGTGTGAAACATTGCAAATTATCGAGTAGTAAAAGCAAACAAAATGCCCTTTGAGTGCTACCAAAGATCTTCAAAATGCCTTATACTGCTACCAAAGACTCCATCTAAATCCCACATGACAAGTATCTACCAAGATATCTTCACTATTGTGTTATACTCATTAGTGCTCAAAGACCATTTTTTATAAACAGAAAAATGTTGGAGGTCAAATCTTACACGAGGCCCATTTTCTCGCAGACATGATGTTTAATAATTGCACCCATTGCCTGTTGAGGGCTTTTCACAGTGCTGATATATGGTAAAATATATGGTCCAAGTGTTTTCTCAGCATAGCATATCCAACCTGAAATACAAAGCATAATTATTCTATAAACCTCATCTCCAAATTGTAGTTTTAGGCATATGAATATACATAACACACATATTCATGCAAGCATTTGACATAAAAACCTCATAAAGTATTCTTTCTCCGTATCAAAGAACCAGAAAGAACACGACCTTGAACACCTTCATGCATGACTTCAAGTCAGTTTTTTCATTTATGTTTTTCTTATTTTATTAAATAAAAATATATAACTTTAAATTAAAGTAAATTGAAAATATTGATCAGCCTTCACCGTTAATTTTACAGTTGTTCCAATACAGTTTTGATACCACTAATTGCCAATATCCAAAAGTAAATGAAAATGTTATACCCTGTTTGCAATTATTCCTCAGCAGCTCAGGCAGTGGCTTTGGGTTCCACCGACCACATGAAATACGATTTATCAACCATAAAGATTGCAATTCCCAAAGATAGGAAAATGGTCATTTTGAGTGGACAGTTTCAAGTGGGATTTCTGTTTGAAAACATTCGAAATATATATATGCATATATTAGATCTTAAGAATTTAACACTCATGAAGATGGAAAAACCCTTTGAATTGATGTTTACAATGGGAACATGTTTATGTGAAACAAGAAGAAATATCACTCATGAAACATAAAGAAATGTGAATCCTTGAGAATGATCCCATCCCTTTGGCTTGGGAAAGAGATCTATAGATGTTACTTATTAGACCAGAAGATAAAGTGACATATGAGACATATAAGTTATATGTAACTTTCCTCAGCATCAAAACATAAACAACCATTAACTATGACTTCTGATGTCACACTGAGGGTGCCAAGATCAGATAAGATAATTTTATTTATGTCCAACAAATGGCCACAAAAGTAGGTCAAAGTGACTAAACAATACGTCCAGCATGAATACATTGTGGGAGTGCAAGAGTTATTCCTAGATAATGAGATAAATAGTGACAGAGACAGTGACCCATAAAACTACCTATTATTTGTTGATGTTTGTAGCTCAGGCAGGTACTTCTACACAAGCCTAAGTGTCTAGGCATACAGAAGTCGCCCAAGATCTCTTTAGACACTTGCTCTAGTATGAGCAAGTTGCATTTGTAACTTAGCTTAAGTTTTAACTTAGGAAAAGCAGATAATTTTTATGTTGGCCTATTGAGTTAAAGAAGCATTAGAAAAAGTAAAGTGTTTACTCTAGTAATTATGTTTTAATCTCAACACTTGGTCTCCTAAGTTACCAGCAAACGGATACCAATCCACCACATTTTTGAAAATCCAGAATTGGAATACAGTGGGAAAATACCACATATGATAAATACAATAATATTTTTTGAATTTTCAAAAACATATTCAAGGTTAAAAATCAAAACGATTCATGAATCAAAACATTAGAACTGAAATCATTTGACAACTTATAAATCTAAAGACTAAAATCATGATGCATCATGCTTTATACATGAAGAATAATGGTAAATACAAAATTAAGTATCTCGTCAATGATTACTCTATTGATATGATGATGTAGAGTAGGTCTAACTCTAACCACACGTCGAAAAATGGGTCCGCGTGCTCTTCATTTGAATATTTCAACTTTACATCATGATCAACAGGTCATCTTCCTCAACATTAGCCTCTACATCTAAAAATCCCATCTAGTTACAATGGTAAATGAATATTATACACAATTTGAGAACATGCTATAGTCTACATATCATATTGTTCTAAGAGGACTCTTCATCTAAATTTTGATGGAATTGATCTAATTAAATTATTATTGGCACAACCATCCTTTGTACACTTGTTGTATTAGGCCTTGTAAAGGTGGAAACACCCATCTTTTTATTGTACTAGTGCACCTGTCTTTATTCCCCACATGGACCCATATCTCTTATCTATGCACACCTCTTTGGCCATGGTCATCTTTCTTCATGGCAATCTCACAATTCATGATGACTTTGTGCTCCACGAGGAATAATATTACATTCTTCAAGGCAAGGAAGAAGGTTCGCTGCGTTCTCCAAGACAAGCCAAACCATCTCCAAGACAAAGCACTCAAAATGCCCTTCTCAAAGTGCCTTTTCAAGCATGTTGTCATGACCTATGTCACACGGTTCGAGTTCGAATTCGAGTTTGACGACGATTAGGTTCGATTCAGGTTCGAATTTTCCGATCAGGTTCGAACGAGGTTCGACATTAGGTTCGACTATACATATATATATATATATATGACAAAATAATAGAAAATTCAAAATCGATCCATAAACACATGAACACAAATTCTTATTAGTAAACATACATGAACAATGTAATCATTCTAACATCTAGTTAAATTTAAACATACACAATAGTAGTTTGCAAAAAGAAATGACATAATTTTCAGTCTTCAAAATTTAAATGAATGTCAAATACTAGTAATCTTTTAAAAAATCACATAATCAAAACATGATCAAAATTTAAACATACACATCATTGTAGGACATCTTCAAATTTCAAAATTTTAAATATCATCAAAGTCATAATATCATCAAAGTCATCAACACATGAAATTCCATCATTTGGCTCATCTAGTGAGTCATCATCAATGCTAATATAATAAGGAAGTCATAAAGACCATTGCCAAATAGTTATAATCCATAAAATTGTTCTAGGAAATTCAAAAAACATAGATAATCTATACTTATGGCCTACTAGACTCTAGTATGATCAAAAAGCTCTCAATCATCATGTGCATATGGCATAGTAAAGGCACTAGAATGCTGATCATCGAAGTCATCAATAGATGGAATTCCAACATTTGGATCATCTAGTGAGTCACCATCAGTGCTATTATCATCTTCTTCTGGCTCTAAATCAGCATCAAACCATGGGTCGGAGGAACTAGATGCATCTTTGGCCACACTACTCAAGGCCAACTTCAAATTACTGCGAACATAAACAAGGTCTTCCAACCTTGTAGACAATAATTTGTTTCTTTTCTTGGACTGGATATGGTTAAAGCTACTCCAGTTCCTTTCACAAGCAGAGGCACTTGATCCCTGACTCAAAATGCGAACTGCAAAACGTTGCAATTCAGGAGTCTCTAATCCATAAAACTGCCACCATCTCCCTAGAGGAATATTGGGCCTATCTTGTACTGCACTAGACCTTGCAAATATTCCCTCTTCCAACCTGTATGCTCGGAGCTGCTCTCTAATTCTACTGCATTCTTCTGGATCAGGGACCAACCGTTCAACTGCATCATAAAGGCCATTCATGACTTCTGCATCATTTGTTCTTTCTATCCCAAAGAGTCTAGGATCCAAATAACAAGCTGCTGCATGTAAAGGACTATGCAACATCTTCCATCTTTCATCAATCATCTCCCATATTGCAATGTACTCATTTTCCTCATTATTAAAAGATTTTGCAATGGCTTCTTTAGCACGATCCATGCCCTCATAAACAAATTCCATGGAAGGGGTATCACTATCAACCATGCGAAGCATATCAACAATTGGTTCACATACTTTTAAAACCTTTTGAGCATTGTCCCAAAAAGCATTCCCTAAAATCACCTGTTCCAACTCCTTTCCTTTAGCTTCCTTTGAAAGATGAGACTTTTCCCACTCATTGTTGCAAAAAACACCCCTTATACTCCCTTTTTCTTCAACTAGCCTTTTGATAGTAATATAATATGTGGCAAACCTGGTGTCACAAGGCCTGAGCAACTCTCTAGATGCATTATTCCTGTACAAGCTCAATGTGAGTTGATGGTTAAATATGAAGTGAGAAATTTGTTTCCCCCTTCGAACTGTCTCGTTAATCCATGGAAACTTTGCCAAGTCATGTAACAATAAGTCAAGACAATGGGCAGCACAAGGTGTCCAATATATTTTTCTGAATTTATCCATGACCATTTTTCCTGCTCCAACACAATTTGAAGCACTATCAGTTATAATTTGGACCACATTTTCTTCTCCAACCTCAAGAATAGCTTCCTCTAAAATCTTGAAAATATATTCAGAGGTCTTCTTATTCCCTGATGCATCAACTACTTTCAAAAAAAGTACCCCTTTAGGGCAAGAAACCAACACATTAATAAGAGGTCTATGATTCATATCTGACCAGCCATCTGATAAAATTGTGCACCCTGTTTCCTTCCAAGAGTTTTTGATCTTCTGCAAATTGTTTGTAACTCTTTCTTTTGACCTCTTCAAAATGGTGGTCCTTAAGGTCTCAGAACTAGGAGGGAGATATCCTTTACCAAAACCTGCCATCATCTTACATGCGTTGATGAAGTAAGGACTTCTTGCCACATTAAATGGAATTGCACATTCAAAAAACATATCACCTACAGCATCATCAACTTCTTGTTTCTGCATGGGCTTCCAAAGAGTATTTAATGTAGGTGTCCCACTTGATTGACTGATCTTCTGAGATGAACTCCCAACACCAACTGTGCATGAAGAAAGTGCAGATAATGAATTGTAATTCATTGCAATTTCTGTTTGAACACGTTGTCTTTTGTTTTCATTAACTTTCTTAGTCTTCTGTATATTGTCATAATCTTTCTGAAGTGCCTCCTTGAGCTCTGCAGACACATTCTTGCAACCTTCAACGCCACCTCCTTTGCCATTAGTGACAGAAAGTAAGTGGTCCATGACTCTAGTTAGAGATCCAAAAAATTCATCATTACATAACTTGCATTTCAAATGCCTCCCATGAGGCCCGTCCAATTTCTCCACATATTTCCATCCTTCTGCCGTTGACTTTGGAGGTGCCATGACAAATATGTCTGCATTTTTGTTGGCAATGGCATATTAAAATTCGAATTTAAATAAATGATAAAATAGTGAAATTCAATTTTCAAATACAAAAAGCTGATATTAAGCTTCATCTCTATAAGATTCAAGTGACCGTGCAAGAACAATAACTCTTTAAGGATTGAGCAAGGTCTGGAAAAGAATCCATCTAAGACACAAGCTACCCAAGGCATCTGAATTTTTGAAGGAGTTCATCTCATTCTCTATGTGGCAAAGTCTGGGGGCACTAATTTCAAAAGAAGATTTACTCTATAGTATATATGAAGAACAAGGAAGTGTTTACAAAAAAAATTATCTGAACCTATCTGAACCTTTCTACATATTGCAATAACATCCAAAACTGAAGGACAGAATTTATATAAAGGACTAAAGTATGTCATGAAGTTCTAAGGCTCAGCATATGCATTGTGATCTGAAATCAAAAGGAACCATGCCGATGAAAAGAACCAAAATTCTGGAATTTCTGAGGCATATAACTGTACGAATGATGAAGCAAGTCTCATCAGTGACATATCTCTCTAAACTTTAAACTTTAAAGGACCGAACCTCTTTATGATATTCTTTTGTGCAAAATTATGTACTACTAAATAAAAAGACTGAGGTATATAATCCGTGAAAGGGACCATAATCTGATTTTATTTCTGCCTTGGTAGTTTTGTGGAAGAGGATATAATTTTCATTGTATATACCTTTCCAGTTTCCACTATTTTGACATGCTGTTGTAAATATTTTGGTGTATATATATGACATATTTTTCAAAAGAAATGTAAACAATACATATGAAGTCTGTCTGAGATTCATCATTCAACAGAGGACTTCTTCCTTCTGTGGGTGACTCTTGGGCATCCCCCCACAATTTTTGGCCAATGGCCTTAGAAAAAGTCAATTTAAAAAAAATGAAAAAAAAACAGAACCCTAAAGCAAATCTGTTTCTGAGATTTCCCAGATGGCCCATGGGTATGAACTATGAAGCATATTACCATGTCTTCCATCCCCTAGAGCAACAATTGAGAATGTTTCCAAATGGAATGGTTTTGTAATTACAAGGTTTTGCAGCACATGGACAAGGACTTTTTCTTAGTCTCACCCATTAGCAGCTTTCTAGTATGCAATTAACTTTTTTTTTAAATCACCCTACAGACTCAGGAGTGAATTGCCCCAGTGTTTCTGATGCAACTTCATAAAATAACATGAATAGGGGTGACAGAATTACTAGTAAACTGTCAGGATTCAGGAAATCTCAATTCTCTTTGGGCTTCCTCAAGAGATGGGATGCTAGGAACTAAATTTCTACGTACTGTGAATGGTGCTCACTGCTGAGTATAACAAACAGATGCACTATGGTTTCAATGTAATTGGAGCAGCATAGATCCCAAAGAGTTGAACAGGTTCCAATTCCAAATATTATAACGCAGCCCAGGAATTATTTGATGAAGTTGTCCATGTTGGAAAAGGTATCAAGCCTGATTTGGTCAACCATCAAAAATCCCAAACGTGGTTTGGTATAATAGCTGACTAATAAAATATGGCTTATGCAACCAATGTTTAAAGTCAGAATCAGACTTGGTGTTGGCCAGGGATTAGATAGGATTCATAATCCAGGTTACAGGCTACAGCAAGAAATTCAGAGCTATTTATTATTACGGCAAAAATTGAAAGTCAGTATTTTTCTTCTAGCTGAAAAAATGTACTGATTTGTAATAGTCTATAGATACTCTAGTGGGTGAAAAGTAATCATTTC
>APFE030419412.1:0-12500 GCA_000404065.3 Pinus taeda | reverse complement strand
TACTATTAGCACACTATCAGGTTCAGATTATATATATTTAAATTTCAAAGTTTCATTTTTCCTGCTGTGAGTTTCTTTTAGTTTTGAAAAAAAGTCGGACTTCAAGTTTAGGTTCATGACATTTTATGATGCTCTTGAGGCAAGGATTCAGTGTACAACAACGTGTTGATATTGCTAGAATACCCAATACCTCCCTCTTTGGGATTCTCAATACCAATTGTCTTGGACTAAGAAATGATAAAGTTTAATATTCCTCAGTATCATGTTTGGCTTTTGAGCTTCTTTAGTTAACATCACAATCGTTCTTTTGTGCAGGAATCATCTTGGAGCCGGTTAGGAGGAGTTCTTCTTACCACACAGAGATCCCCAAGCAAATCTAGAAAGAACCAAAGGTGATCCTTTCTACTCTTCCTATCAATATATGTCAAATAGATGAACATGTGTGTAACATGTACCTTTTGCAGATAACCTTACGGTCTTTTGGAAGTCTGAGGAAGACTTTCGAGGGTAGTTTTGATCCTGTGCATTTTACCCCTTAGCAGAATTGACGTTCTTCGTATCCTTCTCTGATCCACCATATAACTTGTTGCATCCTGCAAAGTTGCTTTCTCTTCATAAACTGATCCCAAAAGCCCACTTTTTGAGCTCTTTCTCTCACTAACGCATGTTGCCAGCCTACACAAAGCTTTATAAATCTCTTTGACTGTGCACATGGAGCATTAGTGGCCAAGCTAAAGCTCTGTTTACACATAGACAGAGCCTTAGTGAACCATTTCCATGTTTTTCAAGAGATTTTGTGGACCAAAAGGGGGGGGGGAAACATGTCCTAATGGCTAAATTAGGATCTGCAACAGTATCATGCTAACAAATTTGGTGTCTTAAAATTTATTTTTTAAGAAACTGCTTTAGTTTTTCTCTCATAAAAGAAATTCTTGTTGAAAGAAAAGCTGATAAACTGTATATCTCCTTTTGTCGAAATAGTTGTAGGTTTCTTTGTTTTGGTTAAATAGTTGTTAGGGAATATTGAGAAAATGAACTTTCAGTTGTGCGTTAGTGACCTATTTCCATGTGTTTCAAGTGATTTTGTGGTCCAAAAGGGGGGGAAACTTGTCCCGAGGGCTAAATTAGGATATGCAACAGTATCATGCTAACAAATTTGGTGTCTTAAAATTTATTTTTTTAAGAAAATGCTTTAGTTTTTCGCTCATAAAAGAATTTTTTGTTGAAAGAAAAGCTGATAAACTGTATATCTCCTTCTGTCAAAATAGTTGTAGGCTGCTTTGTTTTGGTTCAATAGTTGTTAGGGAATATTGAGAAAAGGAACTTTCGGCTATGAAAAGTGTTGAATGACTTTATATGCACTGATGAATACATGAATATGTGAAATAATACATGTGTAGAATAAGACTTGTTTGCATAAGAAATTGAAATATTTTTTTTACAGTATTGTTCTGCACAGTTTATTGAGTTGAGAGTCTCATCATATTCATACGTCAACACCCCGTCCGAAGACAAATAAGAAAGTACACTAAAATTTACACTAAAATCAATCAGATACTCTTTTTTAGAGCAAACCAACATTAGATAGATTAGGACCTTGGGATAAGAGAGTGAGTCAACAACCCAAGGTTGCAAATCAAACTAGTGTCGTTAAAGAGTGAAAAATCCTTCTGCACTCATATTACCAGGACCACTCCACTCACAACGGAGTGAAATACGAGACAACATTGGATTGTAATTGAAGGTAGCCCGCCTTCTTTCACAACTCCTTTGGGCATTCGGTTTAACGGGGGTCCCTTCGAGGATTTCGAAACTAAGTCGGGGACTCAGGTATCCTGCCCACACAGCGTGTTGTCTATGACTATGTCCCCCCTGGTAATGTCTGTGATTTGAGGTATCTCTAGTGGCCAATACTTCTAGGTACTTACCTAAGGTGACTAGGACGGGCTGTCCTGGTACCTCAAACGGACGGACCTACTTTGTCTTCATTTTTTGGGAGGGTGCTCGTCTTCACGAGAGTACTTGGTCCCTCAATCTGAGGTTTGGGCGAAGCTCAAAAGTAACTGTAACCATACATTTGGCCATCCTTCTTTGTTACTCATTGAGAGACTGGGTTTCATCTCCAGTAATTGGTGTTTATCAGACAAGGTAATTTCACTTTGTTTGCTCATTGTCATTTCTAGTGTATTTTTTCTTTTTAAGTACTCGAGTGCTATCGTTTTTGAAACTTAAAGAATATCACCTTAAAATTTATCTGGTAAAATATACCAGTCATTGTGACTACATCCGGCCCTCACCGTCAATCCAGATGGTTGTTAGGACTTCCTCCACTCACTGTGGATAATCTGCCGAGATCCACTGACTCGAATTCTTCATCTTCGAGGAATCAGTCTCCTAAATCGCACATGGTGTCTATGTGGACATCCGACAATTTGTTTATTTGATTCAGCAACGGCTAATATGAAATCCTCTGTTCTTCCTGCAAAAGAATTCCATTCCTAATTTCACTTGCAAGGCTGCAAGAGATTTATGTTTGAAATCTTTTCAGAATTGATGGAAGCAATAGATGTTACTATTGAAAAAACAGATGAGTCCAAATTAATATCACATGGATCTTTTGATGCACTAGTACTTCTACCTAAGCTAACCTTAACTGGAAACACCTACAAGGTCATCTCATCTTTAATAGTGTTGTGAATGACAATGTACTCTCAAACCTTCTGCCCTTATTATTGTTTCACCATCGAAAGTTAGCCTTGCTATATTAGTTCCCTCATTCACATCACATTATTCTTTACATGACTTTTGTGCTGTGGTGATTTGGTGAATTCCAGATACTACTATCACAGGAATAGAATCCCTCTATTAATATTATGGAGCCAGCATTGCCTGCAAATGCCATTCCTCTGCTGTTGAATGGTTCCACTGATATTCAACCAATGCTCCAGATAATCAATATTGGTTCTGTTACATCATCAAAAACAACATCCTCACACTTTTGCATTACTTTATTTGATGGAACACATCAACACAAGACTTTGCTACCATCAACATATAACCAAAAGGTTGCATATGAAGACATTCAAATTGGCTCAATAATTCTGCTTAAAAAAGCAGCTTGCACGGTGCTTCAAACCTCCTCGTAAGGCCCAACATTTGAATTTTCCCTTTTCTATTTTTTGTCTTCTATACGCTTCCTGCATTACATAGAAAAAAAAAAATCTTCATTAATTCATTTCTCGTTTGTTTACATAAGGTCCATCCGAGTGGTTGAGCTTGAAGTTGTGATGCGCTCAGCATCATTGACGAAGGACTCATCAAACACTGCTACATGAAAAGGCAAGTACATCCCAAGTTAGCTCTTCATCAACAATAGATACCTTTCCCTCTGTAGTTACTCCACCAATTACGGCAACAACTACAACAATTCCATTCACGGCACTCAATCCTGCTCGAAAATATTGGTCTATCCAAGGTAGAGCATATGCAAAAACATCATTGAATACTTACAACAATGTGCGAGGGTCAGGAAAAGTTTTTGGGTTTGATCTTATCAATCGTGATAAGGAAGAGATCCACCTTTCTGCATTTGCTGAATTGGTTGAATCTCTTTACAGTCTAATTCAAGTTGAGCAGCTATACATTGCTTCAAATGGCACAATTAAAGAAGCAAATCCAAACTACAACCACCTCAAGAAAAAATGGGAAATTTACTTGTTTGCTGCTTCCACTATCAATCCATGTCCCATAGATGATCCAACGTTTCCTTACCAGAGCTTTCACTTCAAGACTATTGCTGAAATAAAAAGTGCAAGTCCAAATACGAATGTGGATGTCATTGATGTTGTTACTTTCACCTCACCTGCATCAACAATTCGACGAAAAGAAGGAAGTGAAACATTAAGGAGAACACTCATATTAAAAGACAAGTCGGGTTTTAGCATTGATGTAACATTATGGGGAGACCATTGTGACTCTATAGGACAAAACCTTGCTGAATTCTACTCTTTAGACAACCCACCAATCCTTGCAATCAAAGGAGGTCGTGTCTCTGAATTTAATGGCACCACAATAGGGACGATATCAACAAGCACTCTCACCATAAATCCACAATTTGAAGAAACTCATCAACTACATGCATGGTTCCGTGAAATAGGTTATAGCTCTTCTTCTCCATATTTGAGTAGAAACTATGGTGTTGCTTCGAAATGTGCCCTACCATGAAAGACGTTTCATGAAATTTTTGGCATGCAAACCTCCGATAAAGCAATATGGGTTTCAGTTCGTGCAACAATAACTTCTCTTTACATGGACGACTTCTACTTTCTAGCATGTCCATTAGATTTCAATGGCAAACAATGCATGAAGAAGGTTGTGGAGCATTCTAACAATCTTTGGCATTGTACAAAATGTAACGGCAACTTCCCAGATTGTGACTACCGTTACAAACTTAAAATTGAGCTACATGACCACACCGGGCACCTGCAGAATGTCACAGCTTTCAATGATGCAGGAAACGAGATCATGGGCATCACGGCAAAAGACCTGTTCCTTCTTTCTATCGAACCAACTGATCTGCAGGAGATTTGTGGCCGAATTTCAGGACACCGCTTCCTGCTAACACTTTCCATTAAAGAAGATTACTTCAATGGTGTTCAACGCTTGCAACCAATACTGATAAATTCAAAAGAAATTCAATATGCCTATGCATGGAAAGAAGTCCTCAATGACATTCAAGCAATGTCCACTTCAAAACGGCCTGTTGTTCGTCGCCTTTGAAATGTTTTTTAGGGTCTCTTCAAACACTACTGTTTTTACATAAACAAACATTTTTGCACAACTCATTGTTTCATATTATTGTAAATTACACCCATGTTATTGTGATGCACACTGTTGCTGCAAATACTCTCTTCCAGTTATTCCAAAATATGTATGTTTACCACTTCTCATTTTACATAATATAGATATCAACATTTGTAAATACTTACTACATACTTTTCCCGTTCGTTGTTTACATGTTTATACATTGATCTCTTGCTTGCTAATCTATTCATGCTATCGTTCAAACTTGTTAAAAAAAGAAGAAGAAGGAGGTAGCAAAATCTTGGCTATCTTGCTCCTCCTCTCAATAATAGATGCCAGAATAACATATGATTTTATAGTACTCCTAATTGCATGTTTTTCCTTCTACCTAATCTACCTACATTCGCTGATGTTCAAATAAAAAAAATATTTCTAAAACTTGTAATACATTCTCCAAACATGCAACACTTGTTTATGAAAATTAACACTAATTGTTTGTACTTGTTTAGATATGCCAAAAAACAATCAAAATGCGGACAAACACGAGCGGCAACGTCTTCTTTATGCACAGCGAAAGGATACAATAAATGCACGGCGGCGACTACTTTATAAAAACCGCAACAACCCTACAAATTCCTCTACATCCCTTCCCACCTCAAATGCTCTCCCAACTACACAAACCAACCCATCTCACCTTCATCAAATCCAATATAACCCTCCCCTTAATGAAGAACACCGTCGCTTTCGAGAAAGGATTGATGAACTTTCTAGCATGCATGTTTGCACAATATGCAAAGAAGCATACCCAGGAATGAAAACAAAGCTTTTACAAGGTAGACTTTCTTGTTTTCGTTGTGCATCATCTAAATCTACCAATCGTTTTTCTGAACTAAACAACATGAACCCTGGTGAACAACCCTATGTCCTTCAACAGTTAATACAAGTTGAAGAAATGTTCATTGCACGTGTAAACCCCATTCTACAAGTCACTCATGCTCGTGGTGGTCAATACAAATATAGTGGCCATACAATTAGCTTCCCTCAAGACATCACCACTATTGCCAAATACTTTCCCCGAATGATTTCTGACTTAGACATCCTCATTGTGAAAAGGAAAAATCCATCTGAAAAGGCTTATGAATTCTTCGTTTGCAAATCACGTGTCCTTGCAGCCCTTGAATACAAAACAAAAAATGACCCTTACTACTATGATGTTCAATTCAATTCATCTGCTATTTCTGCACTACCATATCACCCTACCGATATTTCTTCTCTTCTCCATAATGTAACCACCTCCTCTTTTGAACCCCATCAAACCAATATTGATTCTACTTATGATATTGATGTCATGCTACCTCCATTAGAAATCCAACCCTCTTCTTTTGTTCCAATACTCCCAAATTCAAGTACTGAGTTTGAGCACATTTGTAATTATTTGCACTTGACCCATTCAAATTCAACAAGCTCTATCGATTGGCCTCCAATATCTTTAAAAACTATGAATGAATACAACACCATAGGCCTCTTTGCCATGGCATTCCCCACACTCTTCCCTACAGGAATTGCCATGATCATGCAACCAAGACTTACAAAAGTTGAGATGCATGAATATGCTTTACACTTGCTGCACTACCAAGATAACCCAACACCCAAGATTCCGCTATTAACTTTATAGCATTCTAATGCACCATCGTAGCCAAACTACTGCTAGTGTTTTTGTGAAAAAGTACATTGAGAACAACTTGCCAACAACGGTTTCAGACCTACGACAGTGTCTTCGTGACTCTCCAGATTCAAGATTTCCAGAGAAAATAATGTGGTTCGGTTCAGCACTACGGGGAACACGGTCTTTCTGGAATAGACGACGATCTGAGCTGACTGACATGATCACGCAAATAGGAATTCCGACATTCTTTTTCACTCTCAGTGTGGCTGATACTAAATGGCATGACTTGCACATGATCATGCCTGACAGTGTTCCTTCCAATTCAGTCAACCACTTCCAATGGAAAATCCAAAACATTATTAAGAACCCACATCTAACAGCCCAATATATGCATTGCAGATTTACAGCTTTTCTCGAAGAAATCCTGCAAAAAGGCCTCCATGCAGTAGACTATTGGTGCAGGTATTTTCTAATATCCATTTCCTTCTACATTAATTTTCTACATTGCATATATATGTTTTAACAAGATCTTACCTTCATATTATATTCAGATACGAATGGAAACATAGAGGATCCGTACACATTCATGGCTTCCTCTGGCTGCAAAATGCACCAAACATGGACACAATTGACTGGAACAATGCATTAGAAATTGCTAATGCACAGAAATATTTCGACCACTACGTAACAGCCTGGAATCCACGTCAAGCAGAACACCGAAATATTCCACTTCACCAATCAACAATTCATAACCCATGTCTTCTTGACACAGCATCAATATTCACATCCAATCAGTTTGAAGACTATACAGAGCTTGTCAACTGCATTCAACATCATACAAAGTGTCATGAGTCTTCTTGTCTTCGCAAGAAAGAAAATGTACTTAGCTGTCGGTATGGAGTATCGTGGGAGTTGAAGTCCACATCTTCACTTTTCATTGATGATAAAGGTCATAAAACATATGTCCCTGCACGCAATGATGAAAGATTGAATATTCACAATGCCGATCTACTCTCTATTTGGAGAGCAAATGTTGATTGCCAACCAGTGCTTTCTCGCCATGCTATGTTAAAATATATTTCAAAATATGCAGCAAAATCATAAACAAGATCTGAGAGCTACCGTCAAATGCTATCACGACTATCACAAAGCGCCATTCCAAAAGCACCTACTGTTGTCGTTATCCGAAAACTCCTTATAGAAACCATTGCGGATAGAGACATTGGAGCACAAGAAATATGCCATATGTTGCAAAAGCTACCTCTTTCTCTCAGCAGTCATACATTTCGGTCTTTGAATGTCAACAAGACTGTTTTCAAATGCGTTTCACAAGATACTGAGAACCCTGGTTTGACACCAAACTTTATCCTTGCATACATGAACAGGCCTGTCTCATTGGAATCACTGCCCCTCCTTGAAGCTTCACGCTCATGGTCATATTCTTCCCAGCGGAAAAAAAATCAATGGAAACACATATTCCCACCAATGATTGTACATGTATTGCCCCGTTACGATGTCATTCCTTCCTCTGATGATCCTTCTTATGCCACTTTTTGTTGGAGTGAATTACTATTGTATTTCCCCTTCCGAACACTCCCCAATGATATTGGTTCAACTGATGTAGAAATTATTGCACACTGGGAACAAAAAAAGGGTACATATACACCATGGCATGTCCATCGAGAAATTGAAAACCCACAAACCCCACTTACTGAAGATCAAACTACCCCCGACATCCCTCTTGATTCCATGCATATGAATGAATGGAAAATCCTCTCTCAGCTTCACCCAGGTTACAATATTGCAATTGATGACCTTGACATGATTGGCTATCGCGACTTCGATGCCAACCACAATTGGTCACATTATACTATCCCTCCCCACTTGTAAGAAACTGCCATAAATTTTGTTGAATTCAACCGCTCAACGATTCAAAACCAACATCATTATTTTTCCAACCTTCCCCAAGATCACACATTATCTCCTACCCAAAACATAGCCTTCACCACTATTTTTTCACACTTTAAAACCCCTTCGCCAAAACCCCCACGCAAAATCATCATACAAGGAACCGCTGGGACAGGAAAATCCCATTTGATTAAATGTCTACACCATGCATTTGTGGAAAACTCACCAGCAAACAAAAACCCTTTGTTGTTACTTGCACCAACAGGCATTGCAGCTTTCAACATAAATGCCCTCACAATTCACTCGCCCTTCGTATCCCTATCCAAACAATGCATCCTCTTGAAGGCCAACCACTCCTACAACTACAAGAGCAACTCCGTCATGTAGAGTACATTATCATTGATGAAATGAGCTTCATTGGTCCAAAAATGCTTACTCTCATTGACGATCGTCTAAGAGAGGCATTCCTTCTTCATCGAAATGCACCATTTGGTAATCGCTCAATTATCCTTGTCGGAGATTTAGGGCAGCTACCACCTGTAAAAGACATTCCTTTATACACTGGGACATCGCGTTGCACTACACTTTGGCGCAGCTTCGACATATTCATAACACTTTCAACCGTTTTTCGTCAACAAGGAGATAGCCCGTCCCAGATTGCTTTCCGGCAAATACTCACAAATCTCATAAATGGAATATCTACACTTGAAGATTGGCAACACCTAATGTCAAGAACATGTTCGTCTCTTACACATGAAGAGAAATGCACATTTGAAGAATCCATGCACCTATATGCAATAAACAACTCAGTTGTTTTGCATAATAAGAAAATTCTTAAAAAATTGAACATCCCAGTAGCGGTTTGCTCTGCAGAACAACAAAGGCAGAAAACTCCTACTACAATAGAAGAATAGCATTTGCCTGCAAAAGTTCTCTTATGCAATGAACAAAAAGTTATGCTCACCAGCAACTTATGGGTACATGCAGACCTCGTCAATGGCGCACTTGGGAAGGTTATCTCAATATTTTATTCTATTGGTTCAAAGCCCCCAGAATTACCATCCTTCATGGTTGTCAACTTTATACAATACAAAGGAACACCATGGAACATTTCACACCCAACATATGTACTCATTTCTCCCATCACAAGGGGTGCACGCCGTCAAATACCACTTCAAATGGCATGGGCTTTAATGATACACAAGTCACAAGGAATGACATTAGACAAAGCAACAGTAGACATCGGCACCAAAGAACGACAAGGGCTAACGTTCACTGTAATTTCAAGAATGCGGTCATTGGCAGACATTCAAATCAATCGAGCATTCCCATTCTCACAGATTGCACAAATGCACGAGAATCCATATCTTAAGCGTAGACAACAAGAGGAATCATTGCTTGCATCAAAATCTATGCAGGAGAATATACTCTAGCCAATCGTACAACCTGTTTTCCAGAATTACCCACATGGTAAACACCACTTGCTGCAATAACCAAATTTCACATACATTTGCTTTCTATTACATTTAACCTCATATGGTTTTATATTAGTTTGAAATCATTTATTTTATTTCAAATATTCAAACAAAATATTTCCCGCCAAGAACAGCAAGGTCTATCATTCACTGCAATTTAGAAAAAAAATTTAAAAAATTATTTATTTTACTTCAGTGCTTTAAAAATCATGCTTTCGTCAAACACATCCATTGTCACTTACAATGTTCTCTTTTTGGACGGAAACAGGTATGAATACAGCCTATTTATGATTGTTGTATGAGTATTGCCAAGAAATTCAGCATCCTGCCCCAACAAACATTGCCTCTTTACCATTTGCGTCCAACCATTGAATTGTTAAAGAAGGTAAAAGAAATACTCAAGATAATAATTCACATCCATGAAAGTGACACACACGGGTAAATGCAGCGTCAATTGCAGGAACAACTCTATTGCCTATGCCATGCCCCATCATGCATATATAATTAGCTTCTCATTGTCAATTACATCTATATGTAATAGAATGCTCTTATTGTACATATGTTTAGAAGGCAAAGAATACTTTCATTGTATATATGTTTAGTTATTACCTACCAAACATGTCTCTATGTGTAGACCATATGTAAAATTTCAAAAAATACATTACAAAGCATGTACCTATCTCCTGTATATTTGCTTGTAATAAACACACAATACCAAGTAAAATATTTAGAAGTATTCAAGTGTAATAAGTCTAGTATGTTCCACCAGACATGATGCATAGTTATGGAGTGTCATAAGTGTTTCTGTACCTACACTTTCAATAAAAAAACTCAGTTTACATAGATTTTGCCTTTTGAGTGTGGTTTCTATTGTTCATGGAATGCCAGATGTTATGCTACTCACGTTAAGTTATCTTTCTTTTTGTTTTCAAAAATGTTATATAGGAATATGTATACCTTACATGGGCTTCTGCAATGACATTTATAGAGTGGTTAGTTGTTTGTTTTTAAATTAGAATAAATTTACATGAAATTTTCAAATTCTCTTCTTTTTTTGTTTCAATCATGTCAACATTTTTAAATACATGTGAATGAATAGAAAGTCTTGTGGTTTTATTTAAGTATTTCTGCTTTAACATGCTACTTTGTAATAAACTGTACAATATCAATAGCAGCTGAGAAGGTGGCCCAACCTTTTATAAAAATTCAACAATTCCAACTTCATAAATCTATCGGCCTCTCTTTGTACCTTTTGGGACAATTGCTAGTTATAGTAGTATACACGAATTAATATTTAAAATTTATCTCCAAAGTAGTTATGTTATTTTCACTCTTCTAATTAAATTGATTAATTAAAATAAAATGTCATATGTGTCATGTGGAGCAAGTTGTGGTTTTTTAGGCATGTGATATTGATAAGCCATGATATTGTAACAAAGTTTATTTACAAATTAAAAAACTCCATGGTAAAGTGGAGGTAAATATCGATGATAAAGAATGGTATTAGATCTAAGACATTTGTGATCCATAATGTAGATATAGGTCTTTCGGATTAATCACATCGTTAGTATTTGGTGATGTTTTGAACCAACAAATGTGGTTCATCTTCAAGACAAGGTGACAAATCAATCGATGCGAAGGAATAAATAGCATGGATGCATCATTTCCTAAAGTTAGTCGTTAGGAACTAGCTGTTGGTAAAATATTATTTAAGAAAAAGGTAAGGATTATATGTTTAATTATTCAAAATTTAGTCAAAAAACTAGTTGTTATGTGACAAATAATTATTTCATTTCGATATTATAAAATAATAATTTAATGATATCAATGTATATGGTAATATTATATGAAAGTAGTTAACATATATTTAATCGTTTGACTTAATAAATAGAATATATTCGATTGAAAACTAGCTCTTAGGAATAATTTAGAATTAAAATAATATATTTTAACTTAAAAAATTAATTAAATAATTAAATGAAATATTTCAATAAATTTTAATGGTAATTTATTAATATTACCAATTTCTTTAATAAGAGTATTTATTAATTTTGAACATTTAATATGATCTAAAGGTTAACTAAAATATTAATGGTTAAGATGTATTATTGAGCGCAAAATGTAATTCTTTTGTAAAAAAAAAAAAATTGATCATCCTAGACCTATGAAGTTAAAGAGAAAAAAATAAGGATAATAGGGGAAAAGACTAGAAGATGATAGAACAAATATAAGGAGGAAATGGAGGGAGAAAGGAGAAAACATGAGGATGAGTCATGAGGAGAGAGCTGGAATCCAGCTTTTACTTAATTTCCATCCATCACCCCTATTAAGGTTACTCACATGCCTTTTGATTTCAATCACTTCCCTAAGTTTCCTGTGGTAGAAATGATGAACCCTAGCAATGACTTTGGATTATCAATGCAGATTTGGTGTTTCGATTTCTCTGCATACTCGGCAAGGGCTGATGTGAAGGAATGATTGTTTCTAATGTTAGTAGCATGTTCATTAATCCTTTGTTTGATAGACCTACCTGTTTCTCCAATCTAGGGGATACCTATTATCTTTATTTTTTTCTCTTTAATCTAGGGGATACCTATTATCTTTATTTTTTTCTCTTTAACTTCATAGGTCTAGTATGATCAATTTTT
>APFE030419410.1:83627-103795 GCA_000404065.3 Pinus taeda | reverse complement strand
AGAGGAGAAAATCAGTATGCATCGCACCTTTTACACTAGGAAGGTGATATGCATCGCATCCTCTGCATTGAGCTTTCAGTATGGTCCAGTTTTGACCATTTATGAGCAGTTTTCAGTGGAGAACTTCTGGGAGATGATGTAATCAGTTGACCTTGTTCCTTTAGGCAGTGAAGCAACACTTTTAGGGAGTTAGGAGCCCTCAGTTTATGGACATTTGTGATTGGGGTTGAAGTGCCTAAAAATGTCTATAACACTAACACAAAGCCTGTACGTTGTCCCATAAATCCTTTTGTATAACTTCCCCTTAAAAATATAGTAATACTAAATCTAAGAGACACAATCATATTGTTCTCTTTACTTTTCGATACAACTTGCTATAGTCTCATATTGACATCCATGTTGGTGAAGTACCCAAATTCACATCAATCCATTGATATCTATCCACCAACAAATATTCCATATTTATATTCCATAGCTCTTAACTCTACCCAATTTATCGATCTCTATCTTGGAACTCCTTGCTATTTCCATTCACCACAAGAATCTCTTCCATAGATATCCCACTATAACAGGGTCTACCACAGGCCTGAGCTAAATCCCTTTGCCACAAAGGTGTCCCCATGAAGATAAAACTACTTAGATATAAAATGTGGGTTTTAACCCTGTGCAATTAATTGTTGCAAACATAATCATAAATAAAATAAAAAAATATGTATTATAAAACACACACATTAACACAAACATCTTAACATGGAAACCCAAAATCTTAGAAAATCAATAAAAGAAAATTTCAAAATATATTCTTCTATACAATATTACAATACGATACTATCTTGCAACATCCATGAATTACCCATCCACTTACTATGTATTATAGTACAATCGTAGTTCCATAACTAAGAATACAAAGCCATGGGTAAAACCACCATGCACCACAAAACCACTTTTGCTGAAACATGCCAAAAATGTATGTGAAAAAAATTGCCACTTTTTCCTTTGAGGGAAATGCCCATGAACCTCCATGCAAGAGGGGTTTGCCACACTACAAACCCCAAAAAAAGGGTGGGTTTCCTCCCCCCTCCCGAAGTGCTCATCACACATTTTTATATCATGGGGAGATAGTTGTGCAAAGAGTATAACAAATACCCAACAACAAGAAAATATCTCAAGAGGACTAGGTCCTCAACAATTTGGTGGCACTTGGACAAGATAACCTTACTGTGATGATGGATGGATGGATAGATCTTATGACATTATCTATAAGAAAATTAGTGGTTCAATCACATTTACATGGTCTTCAAATAATTATTAAAGATGACCAAGTCAAGGATAACAATAGAAATAATTACTTAGAGTGGTCCACATATGACCAACTTCCTATTTAGAAAATTTGGCTGGAAAATAGTTGGATTTGTTTGGAATATTTGGGGCTATTATATATGTTTTTTAACCACATTTATTAGGGGGAATATATATACTAACCATTTTCACTCAAAATAATAATATAACTTTGTAGTTCTAGTGAGTTAGAGGTTATATGGTGGTGGAAATAGATTGAAATGGAGGTTAAGGATGCCATTAGTGATATATTTCAATAAGACCACTAGAAATGTTGCAAGTAACTAGATTTATAGTTATAATAGATCTCCCTCTGATGTGTGGGGTTAGGATCAAATTGTAATATTTAAATACATCACAACTCCTTTATCTATGTACAATAAGGAGCAAGGAGGGAAACGAGTATCCAAGGAATGAGCATCGTTGAAGAAGGGGTCATGGAGAACCAATTTCTAATGAAAAGTCAAATAGTTGATATATGTAAAATATCTCAATAGGATGATGATATGCACACCCATTATTGTTGATATATCTCATAACAATGGTACAATGGTTTCTCATGGTGTAAATGAGGCAATCTAATGAGACAAAATTGGATCTCAATACAATATAATATGAACCTAACAAAGAAGTGTTAGAGTACAATATAATGATATAAGAAGTCCTAAAAACACATGCCTAGATACACTGTCTTCTAAACTAAACCTATAGAAAATAGATACCAAATTTGATAGGGGAAGTTGTAATGGAGTAGCGGGACTATGTGATCCTTAAAAAATAACATGAGGTAGAAAGTATAGGATAACTAATAGAGATTGGAAACAAAGGATTAAGGTAAGGAAAAGAGAGAGTGACTCATGAATTCCCTTGTTTAGATCACAAATACAATTTCAAACCAACAACAAATAAAGGAATTCCACATGTAATGGTGGATTACTACTCAAAATAATATTCAAGGGACAAATCAATAAAATAAGGTATAAGGTTCCTACCTAAGAATCTAATGATTGTTTCAAGAGACATAATATTCACAATTAATATTGAGAGGAAATCAAATACGAAAATAACGGAGATACATGAAGATAAATTCCCTAGTAAGAAATTAGAGGAATGTAATATTGAAGGCAAAAACCATAAAGGAAAGAAATCAAGGGTTGGGGCATTCATGGTAATATCCTTTAGGGTTGGTGAATGGTAACATAAAAATGAAGAATTTTTAGATTATGGATGAAGCGAAGGGCTTCTGATGTGTGAAAATTTAACAAATGATATGCCATCCCATAGCATGAGAGTTTGAGGGGTAAGGCTATCAAGATGATGAGTAAATATACAAGAGGCTCAACATTGGGAAAGTAGACTAAACAATGTCCAAGTCCTAAGGAAGTTGAAATAGCATTAGCACCAAACTGCTACAAGGTTCATTAAGCTAGGGTACCCATTAGGGAAGGATTTTTCATTGAGTAAATGTTAAATGAAAAATATGGATGGATCAAAATATCTACCCAGGAAAGGGTCCCCCTATAAGATATTCCATGGGGAATGAAGGAAAAATGCAAGATACTCATGGGAGTTATGCTATGCTAAATGATGGATGAGAAAAATAATTCCTAAAGAGAATCACATATCATAGAGAGATAAGGGACATCATGATGAATTCCTTTACAAAATTCAAGTGGTACTAAAGCATCAAGGTTCTTATGGAAAGAAAACCCATGCATAGAAATTTGAATAAAAAATATTACCTATTTTACTGCTTCAAGAAAAAAGGAACCTGAAAAAGTATTAGAATAGGAAACTAAGAGAACATACCCTTTTTTAGGACTTAAAATTATGAATCCAAGGGAGACACTATACCCTTAGCACTCCACCCTGTATTATGGGGATGGTTAAATAGGGCTTGATGGGAATTGCGCCCCCCACGATTTTTATGTAGCATATTATGAGCATGGATTGGATGATGAATATATAAATATACATTATGGATGTAGCTTTTGAAGTAAAAATGTGGATCACCAATATATGGCTTTAATTATAAATGGTGATGCATGATATATTAGATATGAATGAATTTTTTTATCTTATATTTGAAAATCTCAAATGCCAATCTAGAATGTTATTTGCAATGTCATCTATGAAGTGCTTTTTTCCTCTCAGAACATGTCCAAATAAAACTACTTCAAATGGCTACACCAAAGTTCAACTAGTAAATTATTTCTAAAGAGACTAGCATTATGCACATAATAGGCTAAAAGACGTTGAGAATATAGACAAACACGAAGGGCAATAATGCGATATTCAAGGGAATTGACCAATAAAACAATCAAGTCATCATATTTTACCTAGTCATTAGTGGCAGGTTTGACCTAAAGGTGATGTGGATTGGATAATTATATTGTTTGTCATTTATATAGATGATTTGATAGTAGAAAAAATAGAGGAATTAACTTGCAAGATAATTTTCATTAGTGGGAACTAATTTGGAGAATTGGGGTATGAAACTTTTCACAACCATTTTAAATCATTCAATGACTTTTTTTGGGGGATAAAATATTCCACATAAGCGATAAAACCCGTGACATTATTCTATACTTGGATGCTTTTAATTCCAATGGTGCAAGAATCCTATTAATCAGATTATAGATGCAAATGTGATGCCCCTTTCCTACATGATTGACCATCATGGTTAGAGAGAATGCTACATTAACGCTCATTACTCATGCTAAAGGGACTAGAAACATTGGGAATATGAAGAAGAATCTAGGAGGACCAAAGTTATAAGTCTATTTGAGAGTTAAAGGATTCAAACCTGAACCCTAGTTAGCTATTGGAAATGTTATAATTAGGCCATGAGAATGAAAATGGGTTCCATTCATTTTGATTGTGTCTTGTTCCACACTATAGTAGAACAACTTGGGAGTGGAAGTGAGAGATAATAATCGGGGAGGTTTAATCTTGTAGTAACCTATCAGGCGACAAGTATTAGGTAACTCCATAGATAGTGCTCGCTCATTTTGTAATTGAATTATTTCCATTACAGAGGAATAGAGAGTAGAGTATTCTCACCTTCCAGCTAGGTTTTCTATTGTAAGGGTTTTCTAGAGGATATCTTGTGTTCATTTTGGTGGGTGTGTGGTTGTATTTTATTATTCTTGATTTCCCACATTTTATCTATTATAATCATAAGAAGAAAACATTACTTAACAAATCTAGAATATAAGGAAATTCACCCTCATAATATATATTTTAATCTATTTTAATTAGATCTATAGCGATAAACTATCCGTGGAATATCCATAATAGTTTATATATCATATTGGTATAACACTAGGTTTCTGTTGATGGTGTTGAACCTGTCAACATTGAGGGGATCTCCCCGGTATGAAGTCCCAACTATACCTCACATCGTCTGGTGTATGAGTCCCATTCGGTATGATGACCCGATTTCAATTATCTTAGAGATTTGCCTTAGCTCTTGTTGTTCAACACATGAGAGTGTTATGCTTGTAACTTTAAGAAGCCGAAGTGAGTGTACTTGGTGATTGCGTAATGTAACTTTGTGTTTGGGTTCTCTTACTGTCAAAAGGGTGAAGTAAAGTGAGCCTCTTGATGAGAGGGAATAGTCCTAACCCAAGAAGAAACACACACAAACAACAACAAGGGTTTGTCTAGCATCCATCATAGTAGTCCACAACAGATGCGGCAGTCATGAAAACCAAAGTTCAAGGGAAAACATGTAGACCATCTAGTGGATTAGTCCACATGGGGGTGACGATATTAAATCAAGATAACACAAAGATGGTTTTTATAATGTCCAACAGAGTCCACATAGACGGGACAACAACGATAAACAATACAACACATTTTCAACAATATGAGTACTAAAATAACCGAAGTAGTTCAACTATCTTAGTACGAGTTAAGCCAACATGCATTACAAATGTTTAAAGAATAGTCTTACAAACAGATATAAAACATGCGTGAAAATGTGTTGGCCTAAGCAAAAGATCCTAGACACATTCGTACACCATATATCACCAGTCCCAGTGGTGGGATGTTAGAGCCATTGCTCGCTCCTCAAAGAATAGACTACAAACTGTCAAGGCTATGTGGGAGGATCCAAGGTGAAAATTCCTTTGCTCATACATTGAGGGGGTATATATAGCCAAGGGGGAACAAATGACCCTTGTCACTCTTCAACTTCCCTCATGACTATTTAACTTCCTATGAATTTTCGACTTTACATGACTCTTCAAATTCATATGTGGGTCTCTTGGACTTCCACTTTACATTACATTGATTACAACAAGTATGGCCTATAGTAGTGTGTTATCAGGAAAACTAGTGTCCATTCAGAGCTACTAGTCCCACTAAGACGGGTAGCTATCTTAGAAACAAACAAACTAAAGTTACTTGTGTTTTCCTTTATGAGAGATAGATGAGAGAGAAACAGCGAGTACCAACCTCAATCTTTCACTTGGCTCCTTGCTTGTTTCCTCCCTCCTTTGACAGAGCTTCGTCATTCCTTCCTTACTTATCCCGCTTCAAAGAACACCTGTAGAGTCAAAGCAACATAATACCATCAAAGCATAGAGATTTATAATCATAAACAATATAGGATCAGATGTATATTAACCATACAAATGCATATATCAATACACGATTCAAAGATATACAAGAATATGGAGGAAAACTCGAATAGCTTTATTGATAGAGGTAGTAGAAGAGAGGATTACAACCCATTGGTCTGACCCAGCACCATCATCCCAGTATTAAAGCCCTATTCACCTCATTAAAATCTTAGATCACCCAATAATACAATGTTGCACAGAGAAACCAACAACACTTCCTAACGAAATACAAAATTCCAGCCTTTGGATCACTAGGATGAGGGATCCATATATAGATATTTGTAGGTGGGTGAGTCAGCTTCTGGGATTTTGATTAGTGTCATCTCTCTAATAGTTCTTGGTTCCACTTGGATATTTCATGATCTCTTACTCATCCCTGGGCGAATTTAGAGAGGCAAGTGCCAAATGGGCAATTTCTAGAAGATTCTCTAGGTTTCCACCTAGTCAGCTGCCTCTGCCATTTGTCTGCTCTCACTCATCACACCCTACAGAAGGGATTTTCAGTATGAATCACATTTTTTTCATGTGTCAGGCGAGATGCATCGCACCCTTAGCATTGAACAGTCTGTATGGTCTAGTTTTGACCAGTTCTGAGTAGTTTTTTAGGGAGAACCTCTGGGAGATGATGTAATCAGCTGACCTTGTTCCCTTAGGGTATGAAACAACAATTTTATGGGTTTAGAATCCCTTGGTTTATGGAAATATGAGATTGTGGTTGCAGTGCCCAAATATGTCTATAATAGTTGCCGCCTAAAGCATGAGGTCGCAAATCTTCTGATGTCGGGTAAAATGCTTTATCATGAGGATCCGAGGTTTTTTGAACTAGAAGGTGACATGTAATAAGATACAATACAATACATCATCTTCATAATATTTTAATGATCTAGCTAAGGTGGGAATTCCCATGCTGAACTTTACAAATTCATTTTCATGTACATAGGACAAACAAGCGTCTATATGGCAGACTGACGATTCTGGTAGAGCCATCATCCCTTAGTTTGGATGATTATCTATGCAGCTATGATGTACATTTGATGTCTTTATTTTCTTGAATATATCACAGCCCAGATGGATGAAACTAGATATGTGTTTTTCAAACACGTTCAATCTTCGCTCGAAGTACAATTAGATCCATGTGAAAAGATGTTCTGGTGTCGAACATGGAAAGACATCGCCTGATTACCAGTCAATGATGTAAGCTATTAACAGGCGTGAGGAATCACCGATAATGATAGTGACCCTCAAGGTACTACAGTACAATTCACTTGGTTTGAATATCATACTTGACATCGAACACCACACAAAATCTTTCGGTCGAAGGCCATTGATGTAAACCTGTCGCCGGAAGTGAGAAACTTGCCATTGAGGCATGCAAGCTTCAAAGTACTGAAATGGTTGTTCCTAGGTCAACTTCTTGGATAATGAGCTGATTTTGACAAGAAGTGACCCATCGTAGGAGGGCCTTAATGAATCCCACATCTACGACACGAAAGGGAGCAAATGATTTTGTGGAGGTGAAAATGATCTGATGATACAAAGTTCAGGGTGGTGGTCATGAAATAATGAAGCGTGAAGGTATTGCAGCAGATGAGACATAAGTTGGGTGGTGAATTCTCTGAGTGACTTCTCTTGAACATATTGGCAACACTGAAATGGATTGGTAGTGTTAACCCAAAAATGGATGGTATGGAGGACCAATGGTGATATGACTGGTGAACAAAATAACCCACCCCGATTCAATCATGGTGATGGAGTGAAAGTGTCATGTTCAAGAACGACCTGCTACCAATAAAGTTTCTTTAAGTTTTCTGCCCAATTTTTACTGAGTCATTGCTGACTAGTACCTCTTTATTTTTGTCAAGCTTGAGGAGGATAACATATGCTTGATCTATAATTTTCCCTTCGAGCAAACTCGTCACTATGTTTTAATGAGCCTAGCAATAGTGAAACTTGCTCTTGTCTGCATGGACAAGTTCGTCGCTATTGTTTTAATGAGTTTAACGACAAAGATAACTCAGTCCTTTTCAATTTTAGAGAGTCTGAAAAGAGATGGAAAGGAAACTCCAGTAATCCTTTTTCGTAATATAATCCCTTAAGTCTGAAAAAAGTATAAAATAATATGAAAGGGATGACTTTTCGATAGTTTTAATGAGCCGAACAAGACAAGTGCTCGACCTTTTTGTGTAATGATAAATCTAGAGGAGGGATCACACTTCCAATCATTTTAATGAGCTGGAGAGGCCAATTTCTCAGGAATATTTTCATATTTTACGAGTCAGATGAAAAGAGCTTAAAGGAGACTCGTTTTTTGAGGAACGAGTGATGTTTTCGGATAGCAACTGGTTCCAGGTAAGGTTTGGAACTTTTTCATTCACAGCAGTGTAAAGAAGGAGGCTAATAGAATCACTCAATGCATCTGTTCCTCAAAAGGGGTAAACAATAAATGGAGGCATATGATCGGCTAAAAAAGAGTGGAGGTGATGGTAAGAACATGACCAAGGTTCAAACGCTTATAATTATGCAATCACAATGGTTATTTGCCAAAGGTGGGTTCATTTTTTAATGAGCTTAAACTTTGGTGGAACATATGCTCATTGCTAGGTTTATTTTTTAATGAGCTTGAACTTCACATAAAACTACTCATGATAATGGTCAGAGATGTTTGATTCACCATTAACACTATGTTCTCTTGACGTTCGTACTACCTGTTCAATTGCTCCATCAAACTGATTATGAATGAGAATACACGCTTGAAAAATGAGTTAAAAAACTAATAACTTACTTGAATTACGTGAAAAGTAACTTAAAAGTAGTTTTTACCCCTCATTTTACCATTTCATTCGAATTTGGGATTGTTGGAGCTCTGGAGGTGTTTTCCCCCTTGATTTTCATCAACTAATTCTGGGAGATTCTGTGGACTATTTTCGGTGCTGTTTGGACCAGGTAGGAGCTAACCCCAAGCTCTTCAATTGCATTCTTTCCTTTTCTGATTCTGAGCATGCTTTCTTGTTCTTCTAGGCCTCTGGGGTTTGAACAATTTGTTCTCTCCCCATCGGACCTAGTATACATCGAAAGATGTGATGCATACTAGGCTGGCCATTGGCCAGTCAGTATGCATCCCACCTAGTACATAGCTAAGGTGCGATGGGCGCAAGGAGGAAAGTTTGTGCACTAATTTTTCAGGGAAATTTTGCTTGTTTTTTTCCAAATCAGGATCCTAATTCTTCTCTTGTTTGTTTTTCAGAGATTCATCAGAGCAAGATGGTCATTACATTGCGAAATTGTGGCTTGCTCAACTTCTTCCGCATATCTAGCACGAGGCAATAAATCAACTTGTTGCAATATTTCCTCGATGCATGGGATCCTACCAACCAAGTGTTATAGATTAGAGGTAAATCCATCCCTTTTACTGTTGAGGATGTCTACTTTTTGACCGGTTTGTCGAGGCGTGGTGCCCCTCTATCACTATCTGGTTCCGCCTGTGGCGGTGAATCCGTGAGGGATTACATTCGACGATATTGTAGAGATGGATCTCAGCCGAGCAGGGATGGCAAGATCAGTATTAGAGACATTACTGACTAGTTCTTTAGGACCATCTTATTCACCTTTGCTATATTGGCTGGCAGTGCGGCTCTTCACTTGGCCAACAGGTCCTATATGCATTATGCCTTGGAATGCCTTGAACAAAAGGTATTCAACTGGTGTGATGCAGTACTTCTGGTGATAAAAGAACAACTTACCAAGGTGAAGAATGGAAGATCCAAGAACTTTGGTTATGGTTCTATTCTGACCGCTTTCGCCTTGGAGAAGATCCCACTGATGAAGCCACAGTACATTTCACTCGGAGTGCCAGCGCCGACAGAACCACAGATGTAGAGATGGGTCAATCTCATGGCCAGACATGCTGGTCAGTCAAAGATTTCATTCTCTGATGCCCTCTTTGAGTGGTTCAATCGTCAACAGATGGTCTATGCTGAGTATCCATATGTCGGGATGGATTTCTGGGGTGACCTAGATTTGGTGCTACCGGCTAGTGAGCAATGGGGTGTCATAGGTAAAAATCTCTGACCATATCTCTGTTTATTTCTTTTATAATGTTCTTGTGCTTTTTTTAATGTTATCAAGACTAATAAAAACTCATGTGTTCATGCAGATATTGGACTAGTGCGACCATCAGTGCGCCCGAGAGTAGCAGTTGTTGTTCCAGTAGGAGAGGCTGTAGGGAGGGTTGTCCTTCATGATTTGGACGTAGCCGAGACCCTTGTAGTATTGTAGGATCAGATCGAGGGTCTCACCCTTGGCATTCAGGATGTGAGGACTGATGAGTTACCTCTGAGATTACAGTGCCATACCACTGGTGTGTCGAGTCGATGGACTAGGCTCTTACGTATGATTGCACAGGTGGTGACTTGTTATCACTAGCACCATTAGTCTAGGGTGCTTCCTTGGATTTTTGAGTTTTTGGGTTGTACGACCGATTTTGTCCTGGACACATAACACTATGTAAAAACTATAAACAGGTATATATATTTTTGATTTTCAGAGCATTATTTTGGTTAAGTTATATGATCCTGACGCAAATGTTGATGAAATGCTTTTCTTTTATAAATGTTGCAAATGTCTATCTAACACATAATTTGATAATGAATTAGTTAATGTGTTTATTGAATAGAATCAAACTGCCGTTCCAAAATCCTGACCCTTAAGAACATACTATAGATAGCTATATTCCGAATGGAATAGATGTCGGTAAGCTGTAGAATGACGAGTTGTGAGTCTAACCTGATGACAAGTCGGCGTATGCCATGTGCGATGGCATCAGAGAGGACCTCTATCAATGCACTATATTCAGCGATGTTGTTCGTTGACCGACTAATACATACCCCTCTGAAACTCACTAACTTGCCGCTTGGATCAAATATGGCCCAGGTTGCAGAAGATAGGTTCTGCGTATTACGACTAGCTCCGACGGTGTATCCAACAAATGATTCTAATAGGTTTGACATCTGCAACAAATGAAAAAGTGGATTACCTAACCAAAATGATCACTCTTGACGAAAAAAAAAATGTAACAAAAGCATATGGAGAGATTACTATGCTTAGTCAAACATAGTAACGCTTAAGGTACAACCCGTTTCGGGGTTGCGATAGTGGAATCCCATCATAATCTACTAGCTAGTAGGCTCCTTTTGCTAATATACACTTAACAATATAGGGACCCATCCATAAAGATTGGAACTTGCATGCTCCCAATTTATCGAATTCCTGACCGTAAAGTAAGACCAAGTCACCTTCTGAGAAGACACAGGGTTTGACATTCTTGTCAAACTGCGCCTTGGCTCATTTCTTATGTGCTTTGTTAGCCAAGGCGGCATCACGACGGGTTTCATCTAGTTGGATTAATTCCAAGAAATGAGCCTCTTCCTCTGAATTTCTGGGGAGAGGGTCGACTGCGAGATTGAGAGACGAAATTTCGCACTGAACTGGTAAGATTGCTTCCAAGCCATACACTAGCTGAAAGGGTATAAATCTGGTCGCATTTCTCACCGATGTACAGTATGCCCACAAGGCCGAGTACAGGATTAGGTGCCAACTCCGTTTATGGACTCCAATCATCCTTTACAGCATGCGCTTCAGGACTTTGTTGATCGCCTCAACTTGCTCGTTAGCTTGCGGATAATACAGAGTAGAGCTATCGTGGGACAATCCTAATTTAACAGCCAATTCAACCATCATGTGATTGCAGAAATGTGATCCATGATCTGTGACTATAGCTTGTGTAACACTAAATCTGGAGACTACATGACTGAAAAAGAAAAGAGCAGCCATTTTTCCGTTGTTGTTTAATGTAGGCATCGCCTGGCCCCATTTCATAAAATAGTCAACTGTGACTATGATATACCCATGCCCCCTGACCGAGGTGGGGTTACATGTCATGAAATCTATGCCCAATTTGGCGAATGGCCCAACAACAACTACTGGATGTAGAGGTGCGGGTGGTATTCTAGTTTTGTGGTCAAAGATTTGACAAGCATGGCAACTTCTGACTACGGTTATGAAATCTTTGAACATTGTTGGCCAGAAGTAACCTGCTCGTAAAATATTGTGTGCCGTAGCATAACCAGATTGATGCCCCCCAAGTGCACCTGAATGACAATCATTCAAGACTTTTTCGGCCTCCTCATGGGTGAGGCACCTTTGCAGAACTGTATCGATACCATGACGGTAGAGTGTATCACCGATGATCATGTAGTCTTTTGCTTGGTATCGAGTACATCGTTGTTCTGAGCAAGAGGTATTAGGCCTGTATGTTTGGGTTTGGAGATAGATTATTATATCTCCATACCACGGTTTGTTCGACGATATCAGAAACAAAGATTCATCCACGATTGATGCTTTGGAGGTTGAATCGTTGGACGACGATGGGAAGTCGCATAGTAACTCCGTGAAAACTAGATATTTCTTTGATTTGGATTTTACGAATTCTAGATCAAACTCTTGCAAAATAGCTATCAATTTTGAATATTTTCCCCCAGGTAACTGACGCGACAAGATGTAAGTCATAGGGTTGCAATCTGACAAAATGGTAGTTTTGCGAAAGAGGATATAGTGTCAAAATCTCTGTACCACTTGAACAGCTGCAAGAGCCAGCTTTTCAACATAGGAGTACTTTCTTTTTGTATCATTTAAGTTTCGACTCAAATAGTAGACAAGATGTTCAATTCCATTGTCTTCTTGAACTAAAACCATTGTGATGGTCATATTTGATGTAGCTAGATATAGGTTAAAGTCTTTTTGATAGTTAGGAGCAAACATTAATGATGCTTTTATTAGGGATTCCTTTAGAGCATTAAAGGAAGCTTGCACAACCTGATCCCAGTTGAAGGGCACTTCTTTTTTCAAAAGACACGTATAACCTTTAGCAAGTTTGGCATAATTTGGAATGAACCTCCTCAAAAAGTTTGCTTTCCCTTGGAGTTTCTGAATCTGAAGAAAATTTGAAGGTGGAGGCATATCGATGATCGCCTGAACCTTACATGGGTCGAGACGAATCCCGTCCTTTGAAACCACAAAGCCAAGTAAACGACCAGAACAGACACAAAACACACACTTGTGTGGATTGAGTCGTATCTTGTAGTGTTAGCAATGTAGAAATTTAGCTCTCAAATGCTGCGGATGATCAGTCTGCTTTCGTGAATGAGCCAGAAGATCATCGAGATATGGTTGAACAATGTTCTTGATGTCATGGAAAGCATAATTCATAGCCTTATGAAAAGTTGCCCCTGCGTTCTTTAAACCAAAGGGTAGCTTGCGGTATGCAAATGTGCCCCATGGACAAATAAATACAGTCTTTGACTGGTCCTATGGGTAGATATTTATTTGATTATACTCAGAAAATCCATCCATAAACAAAAAGATTTTGCATCCGGCGCATTCATCAATTATCTGGTCGATGAAGGGTGTAGGGTAATTGTCCTTTGGACAAGCTTGATTTACATCCTTATAATCGACACACACTCTAATCATTCCCTGCTTTTTCATCACAGGAACGATGTTCGATACCCAATCAATTAGAGGAACGGAGTAAATGAAACCAACATGTAAAAGTTTTTCAACTTCTGGCATGATGGTAGTGGCTTTCTTTGGGTGCACCTGCTAAAGTCATTGTCGTATCAGTTTGACATTTGGATACATCTTAATTTCATGTTCAACTATTCTCAAGTCAATGCCTGGCATTTCTTCATATGACCATGCAAAGACATCTCTGAACTCATGAAAGGGAGCGTAATATACTTCTAGTTCTGAAGAAGAACAAGATTTGCTGACATGAATATTCTCTACAACATCTAGTTTGGTCGACATATTTATGGCGATAGTTTCTTCAATATTGGACAGATTTCACTCGGAATACACCGTATTTATAGTATTTGATAGAAATTCAAAAATTGAAGGATGATTAAGGTCACTGGAACAATATTTGTTGTAATCCGGAAGATGGGAATAATGGTGGTAATCTTCCCATGGTGCCTCTCCTATCATCATTGACTGAACAATTCCTTCATCTATAGAATGTACATGTGACCAAGGATCTAAAGAGGTACCATATTCCTTAGACCTATCTATCCAAACACTCGATGAGAATTGATTTGGGTTTGCTGCCCAGGCCGAGAACATTGATTGCTACGATATTTCTATTGGGCTTGGAGGAAATACCTAGCGATGATCCATGCTAATATCATGTTCGAAAATCTTTGGAATCTTTTTAGATACAGAAGATACCATATTGCAGGTCTCCACCGTGGCTACTTCTATCAGATTACTTAGAGGAGGTAGAGAAAAATTACCCATTAATGTAGGGTCTTTTAGGAGGCCTACTCCGATATTTTGAAGCGATTGAGAGCTTCCATGGATGATTGGAATGCTTCCCGTAACTTGTGAACTGTTAGGGAGTAAGGTTTGTTGGTCAACGATTGTAATTCCTCCTTGAAAAGGAAATGCAATCTTTCTAAAGTATGTTGACACAATAGCAGCCATAGCATAAATCCAGGACCTTCCCAGTAGGATGTTCTAATCGAGGTTTCCATCGATAACTTCAACATCAATTTCTATTGTTTTTCCCCCAATTCAACTTGCAAGTTACTTAAAATCCCGTACGGGGTGTATTTTCATCCATCGAATTCTTTTAATGTTGTTGATGATCTTGAAAAGTGCGGTGATCCTAAAGTTTTCAAGAAACTCATTGACATAATGCAAGTAGATGCCCCCTCATCAATAATTGTTCGATGAACAATTTTGTTGAGGGATTTCACTTGTATGAGGAAAGCAAGTTGAGCTGGTAACTGAGGTTCATATCCTTTATGATTAAAGGCCACAAGATTGGAATCCACTAGGTCAATCCCACCTATTGCTGATAATAGAGCCTACTTTTGGGAGGGGGAATTTTGCAGTACTTCAAGTGTCGACATAGTGGATGGTGATTGGTCCAGATCCTCTACTATATTATAATTATGTGCTGCTCTGGCATGATGATTAAATTCCGATTTGTGTACTACTCCCTTTGGCAGCTTTATCGTTAGCTCAGGAATGATGGGTGGCACAACTTCAGTTGAAGTTGTTGTCGGACTACTAGGTTGATCAGTAGCCTTGTTGTTCGATAGCTGTGGATTCGCGTAATCTTTGTTCCTTGTCGATATCAAAGCATCATTTTTTTGTTTCGAAATGGAAAACATAAGCACTTGGGATGGGGAAACATTGTCGCTAGCAACCAGATTGGTTTCTGAGTTTAGAAACTGATCGGCCAATACTGCTGAGGTTTTTGAACTCTTAAAGAATTTTTTAATCTCAACTTTATGCGGACAATTTCGCGTCCAATGGTCTTCATCGCATATGAGACATGGTTGACCAGGTTTCTTTTGCCCAGAAGGGGTTTCAGAAGATTTTTCAGGAGATGAATCATCCTGCTTCTTCTTTTTGCCTTTCTTTTTCTTCTTGCCCCCTGGTTGCTTCGATTCTTTGCCTTTATTGGTCGACACGCCATTAACCTCCGAGGTAAGAAGTTCTTCATTTGCATTTTGACCAGAAACTGTACGGGCTTTCTTAGATGTAGCCTTTGCGATTTTCGTGTTGGTCGTACTGTCATGCGGAAAGAGTTAATCTTGTGGACAAAACCAACCTCCCTAGAAACCTAAGGTTTGCTAGTGACAAACAAGACAATTAAGAGCAATCCTTCTCTAAATATGCATTTACCATACAAGAAATGAAGTGTTTAGATCCTACCTGTAGTCCAACGCTGTTGTAGTAGTCCAACCTCGTCGATCCAGATGAGCTCCTCCTTCACTTCGAAACCTGCATTCACTAACAATCAAATGATTAAATAGCACCTGAATATCTCATAAAATAAAACATATTCAACATACAGACCAAGGAGTATATGAACCAACTCATTAATAACAAATTGTTGAGAAGAATGGACTTATTTGTATTAATAGGAAACAAAAGAAACCATTACAACCTGAGCCTTGGTGTTGTGCAAGTTCCTCCCAGGGTCCAGCAAGAGTTTTCCTTTACTTTGATAAGCTCACCCACTTCCAAATGAAACAAGAAAGGATGGTAATCTCTCCTCACAAGCTTCTACAAGGAAGTCCTAATTCCAGCAGCATCTACCCTTTGGAATGTTCAGCTTTCAACCTTCCCTCCTCTTGGCCCAATGCCTGTATTTATAGTGTTCTAGAGGAAGTTATTCAGTTCCAACATCAATGGGATACTCCCTCTTTTGGATGGGGTAGCTCCTCCCTTGATGGGATAAGTTCCTCTATCATAGGGATACATGAACCATCTGGAGGCGCTCAATACACGTCAAATCATCTTCTAGAATGCTCTAGATTTGACCACAAGTAACTTTTTTAAGATGAAACTCGCGCCTTTTGACCTTTACAGGAGTACGCACCCACCCCTTTACATACAGAGCGTACAAGTATGTAGGTATTATGAACTTGGGATGTGTACATGCAGGTAAGGTAGAGAGAACCTGCGTACCCAGAGATAAATAGATTTGTTAATGCCTTTCTCTCTTTCTTGAAGTTTGACATCGAGAGCAGAGGTATGAGGCTTGCCAAGGAGGATAGTATGACTGTTGATGGAGCCATACTAACTGCAAATAGTCATGGTGACAAATTTTAGTGTAACAAATTGCCCCCTAAAGTGCGAAGCCTGTAATAGATTAGGGTTTTATATCATCTAGGAAGGGTGAAGTACTTTATCATTTCAAGGATTATCTTGTGGAGAGCCCAATCAGAACCTGTAATTTTCAACACAAAATACATGTATAAGATTATATCATCGCTGAGGTGGGCATTCCCATACTCAGATAAAAAAAACTTTAACTAACAGACTAACTACTACTCTGATACAGGAATGATTTCATAGTACATCATAACCATAGACTCATGTAGACACAGTATGGACGCAGCCATGTGTTTATAATTGGTCTACTATATAATGAGTACAAAACTCCTCGCAGCCTGGATGGTGGAAACTAGATCCAGGGTCTTCATTTCTACTTCCCGAATTGGTACGATTCTAGCCATGTGAATAAATGAGTCGATGTCGAACATGGTAGAAACCACTTGATTACCAGTCAATGATGTAAACTGTTAACAAGCGTGAGAGAGACCACCAGTAATGTCAATGGTTCTAAAAGTACCCAGCACAATCCATGAGATGTGAATGAATGAGTCGATGTCGAACATTTCATGGAATCCTTCGATCGCAAGTCAATTGTAAACTGACGTCGAAGGCGAGAAACCTGCCATTGATGCATGCAAACTTCAAGGTACTGACGATTTCTAAGTCAACTCTCTAGATAATGTGCTGATGTCGATAGAAAGCGACCCGTTGTAGGCAAGCCCACAACATGAAATCATGGTTCAAGTTGAAGAAATATTTCTGTAAGGACTGACTCAGGGATGGACAAAATGGATGATAGGTATTTTGCAGTTGAATGTTTTGTTTGCAGACCTCTTGAACACATAACGACATAACAGATGGCTTGGTGACGAATGACTCAAAGTTAATACTCGGAACCCGGTTGAAGAATTTCAATATGGTTTGATCAACTTGTGAGGCAAAGGATTTCCCAACCCAGGTGAATGAAAAGTGTCGTGTTCAAGAGTGGTAATAAGGTTTTTTCTGAGACAAAGGATATCAAATAGGCTCATTCTTCTCTCTTTTCCCCCACCATTTCTGGCAAGTACCTCTTTATTTTTTACAAGCTTGAGGAGGATAACATATGCTTGATTATAAGCTCATCCTTCGGATGAGTTCAACTTAGTTTTGATTCGAACCCTAAGAAGGAGTGGTCCATTCCTGTTTGTAATAGAATAGGTCCTTTACTGTGAAATTTTAACGAGTCGAGTATAGGAGAAACTCGGCGTTTTTCAATTTTAGAGAGTCTGAAAAATTTAAGAAGACTCCAGATTGGACTTTTTCGTAAGTTTGTGTCTCCTAAGCCCGAAAAAGTATAAAATAATACCTAGGAGAACCGCTTGATCTTGCAACCAAGGAGTACTTTCATGATTAGTGTCTTTGACCTGAAAAGTAAAAAGTGATCAAGGACACGTCGTTTTATTTCCAGTATCGAATTTAAAACAACAAAACCTGGCAATCTTTTCCTGTTTTTACGATCAGAAAAGGGCTATAAGGAGATCGTCTTTTAATTCCGTTTTAACGAGTGTAAAAGAAACGCTCGGAAATCTTTTCATTTTTTAGGAGTCAGAAAAGTGCTTAAAAGATGACTCTGATGTTTTGGTTCGTGAAAAATGACAAATTTCCCCGAAAATCCTTTTGTCCTGCACAAAAACAATACATTACTCATACCTGTTTAAGATAAGCAAAAATACATTGAAAAATAGCCTTCCATGGTGAAAAATAAACAAACATAGTATTTATTTATCCAAAAAACCTATAAAAAGACTTTTTACCATGTCATTTTTACCATTTTACTGTTGAGGGAGAGAAAAGGGCTTTTTGCAAGAAACTTCCCGTGGACTTTGCGGAGAATCCGACCGTTGGAATCGAGCGCCGTCTCTTTCAGGTATTTCACAACATCCTCCTGTTCATTTTCATCTGATTAAAATTTCATTTTTAGCCCTAATTTGATTTTTTGGGGGCTTTGGGGTTTTGAGATGTGCTTTTCGAGGTACGCAGGTATCCCATGGGTAACCTGCGTACCCCGACATTTTCCTTAATGGGAAAATGGTCGGGGTACGCAACCTACCTTCAGCCCAGCTGCGTACCCACGCTCTGTTTCTGAAGGCGGGGTGCGTACTCCGTGCAAAGTGGATTTCAAAACCCCAAATCTCAAAATTTATCCATTATTTTTTTATTTGATGAATCCTAATGCATATTTCTTAGTGTGTAGATTGCCCACCATGCTTGATTAGCACGAAAGAGAACACGAAGATATTGATTTGGCCGCTCTAAATCACCAACCTTCCATTGATGCGTTAAAAACATGCGGTCTTTACAAATACTGGGTCATACCTGGCATGAGGGCCCAGGTGCCATTCTTAGAGTTGCTGGTCGAAAGGTGGAACGTCCAGGATCATTGCTTTTACATCGGAGGCCACCAGCTCGAGATAGAGGCCTCAGACATATATTTTCTCACTGGTTTGCCTAACAGGGGCGAGCACCTATCTCTATTCAGGACTAGGCCGGGTGGCCAATCCCTTGCTAGTCTCTGACCAGAGTGGTGCAACAATCAGAACCAGGAGAAGGGGATAGAAATCAAGTTCATATCCTGACCTGAACTTATGGTGATTGCCTTTACATTTACCAGACTCTGCGGTGCAGCGGCTTTACACCTTGCCACCGGGTCCCAAATGCGGATGGCGATTGATTGCTACCGAGGCACCATTTTCAACTAGTGCGATGTTGTGCTGGCCAATATGAAGGGCCAGCTGACTAGGGCAAAGAACGGGCAATCAAAGACTTTTGGATATGGGCCTTTGGTTGTGAGCTTTGCCTTAGAGAGAGTTCCGATGCTGATCCCATAGCATCTCATAGTTGAGGTTGGGCCTCCTCGGGAGCCGAAGTTGATGCGATGGGTTGCGGTTATGGCCCGGCATCCTGATGAGGGAGCCGGAGTCGTTCGATTTCCTGCAGGTTACTTTCACTGGTTGGAGAACCAGGTCTTTGCCATTCAGGATTTTCCTTATGCTGGAATGGATTTTCGTGGAGATCTAGACATGGTTCTTCCACAGGGAGAACAATGGGATGACAGAGGTATATTCACTTTTCACAAGTGTTTTAAATTATCTATATTTTTTTGTTTTTAAACATCGTTTCAAAACTGACAGTAAAATTTTCAAAATGCAGATGTAGGCCCACGGCGTCCAGTCAATCTCCAGCCTTTCGAGAGGAGACATCCAGTTGCACTGCTATCGGCCCCACAGGACGCGGCTGTAGAGACGCTAGCTGAGTTGGAGAAGGATCTAGAGCGTCTGACAGTAGATATACCAGAGAATACCATATATGATATTCCTATTCGGCTTCAGTGCTATGTAGTCGCAGTCTAGGACCTTTTAGGAGGTTCTTGTGTAGGGTAGCCCATGCAGTGGTGTCATACAGGGAGCACCACCAGTGATTGGATGGTCGCTTTGTAGACACATGTGACATTTTGGTTTTTTGTACTTATCATTTTTG
>APFE030419410.1:20293-75917 GCA_000404065.3 Pinus taeda | reverse complement strand
CGGCTCCTTGACAATGGTCAATCCAAGGTTTACCGATAAGTGATCCCCTGGCTCCTCAACAATAATCTGAGGTTTACCGTTTTAAATACGTGCGTGTCTGGCGTCGTTCCCAACGAGGGAGGATTGATCCCCTCACTGGTTCGGACACGAGCTCGTGCTTCTCCTTTAAGAGGAGCTTTCCCAGAGTATAAATGCAACAGCTGGATTTATCCTATCACAAGATAAGCTACTTGTTTGGTTTTGTAGTCTTGGAGAGTTAATTACTCTCCTACTCCAAGACACTAGCCTGATCTATATTGGTGCTTCAGAGCCCTAGCAAAAGAAAAATTTCTAAGTTGATTTTACTTTAAGCGTTGATTTTATGGATTTTCTTTAAGACAAAAGTTAGTGGAGATGAAACTGATGATGTGTAGACTCGACTCAAATCCACTAAAAAGATGCACCTAGGATGATTTACGCTACTTTTCTTTTTCAATGAACTCCCTAATTAAGAGATTTGGAGAATGCAAACTTTTAATAAAAGCAACTTTCTTATTAGACAATCAAAGAAACAATCTCTTTATCTTTTCCAAGCACACAGCACATGACCACTCATTACTTGCACGAAAATTCCTTTCTCTTTCAAAAACTTCAAGTGCTGCTTAAAACAAACTTCGCAAAGGAGATCTTTTTGTATTTTCCTATTTAATAAAGCCTATAAAACTATTCTAACAAAAGCAATTGTAAAATTTTTAAAAACCTATGAAAAACTTCACTCAAAAGAAAATCAAAAGGAAATTTACCTAAAAGCAAATCTAAAGAGGCAAAAGCCTACTAAGATGATTCCGGGATGTTTTACTCCGCAACAATCAAACCAAGGACCAGCTCATGCAGAATCATAGACCAATCAAAACAAAAATCAAACTCTTTTTGTTCTTTTCTTAAGAATGAAATTCACAACTTCAATCAACAAGCTACTTTGAAATTCTGCAAAGAGACAACACAAAGGTAGGTTGCTCACACAGGTAGACTTTACGACAGGTCCGACTCCTAAGAAGACTGACAAAACCAGAGAGATCCAAGGTTTCACAACTTCTAAAGTCAAAGTCACTACAGGACCAATGCAAAAATCAAAACCCTAAGGTGAGAACTTCTATGAATTTCACTAAAACTCTCGACGCTAACGAAACAAATTCAGGTGAAGATCTCTGATAGATAACCAGTGGATCTGGGCAGTAAAAACTAAAGAAAGACAAAATCTAAGAGGAAAAATGAAAAACTCGAAAATTTTCTCAATTTTTGACAGGGTACGCAGGCCACCTGTTTGCACAGGTGCGTGCATGTTCTGTGTACAAAGTTGCAGTGCGTACAGGTACGCACTGTGCTCAACTCAGAGGGTGTGTACTACTGGAAAAACCAAGAAAAACTAAAATCTAACTTAACTCTAAGCTAGCCCACCCAAATACACAGTCAAACAGCCAAAAACCAAAAAAGAAATGACTTTTCTCAGATCAAAGTGTCACACAAAGGAAAAATCAATCACATCAATGGAGTTCCCCAGCGGAGTCGCCAATTTGTCATGCGGAAAGAGTTAATCTTGTGGACAAAACCAACCTCCCTAGAAGCCTAAGACTTTCTAGTGACAAACAAGACAATTAAGAGAAATCCTTCTCTAAACATGCTTTTATCACACGAGAAATCAAGTGTTTTAGATCCTACCTGTAGTCCAACCCTGTTGTAGTAGTCCAGCCTCGTCGATTCGGATGAGCTCCTCCTTCACTTCGAAACCTGCATTCACTAACAATCAAACGATTACATAGCACCTGAATATATCATAAAATAAAACATATTCAACATATAGACCAAGTAGTATATGAAACAACTCATTAATAACAAATTGTTGAGAAGAATGGACTTATTTGTATTAATAGGAAACAAAAGAAACCATTACAACCTGAGCCTTGGTGTTGTGCAAGTTCCTCCCAGGGTCCAGCAAAAGTTTTCCTTTACTTTGATAAGCTCACCCACTTCCAAATAAAACAAGAAAGGATGGGAATCTCTCCTCACAAGCTTCTACAAGGAAGTCCTAATTCCAGCAGCATCTACCCTTTGGAATGTTCAGCTTTCAACCTTCCCCTCCTCTGGCCCAATGCCTATATTTATAATGTTCTAGAGGAAGTTAATCAGGTCCAACATCAATGGGATAAGCCCCTCTTTTGGATGGGGTAGCTCCTCTCTTGATGGGATATGTTCCTCTTTCATAGGGATACATGAACCATCTGGAGGCACTCAATACACGTCAAACAAGCTTCTAGAATGCTCTAGATTTGACCACAAGTAACTTTTTTAAGATGAAACTCACGCCTTTTGACCTTTACAGGAGTACGCACCCACCCCTTTACATATAGAGCGTACAAGGACGCAGGTATTATGAACTTGGGATGCGTACACACAGGTAAGGTAGAGAGAACCTGCATACCCAGAGATAAATAGATTTGTTAATGACTTTCTCTCTTTCTTGAAGTTTGACATGGAGAGCAGAGGTATGAGGCTTGCCAAGGTGGATAGTATGACTGTTGATGGAGCCATACTAACTGCAAATAGTCATGGTGACAAATTTTAGTGTAACACGTACCTATCACGCCATCGTTGGCATGAGAGTCTTTGTTTGATTTAGGAGGAGGAGGAACAGAAAACTCTGGTCTACGAGCATCATGGATTTTGTCATAGAGCGTGCTAGACTAAGTATAGATCAAGTCTAGATATTGGGCACGAGCAATGACTTGCTTTTCAGTGACAACCCCCCCTTTAGCCACATCTTCTGTAATAGAAGGTAATAATGACTTAATAAACCATTCAGCTAGTAGCTGATTAGGAACATATGTTTTTACCATTTAATGAAGACATCGCCACTCATTAATATGATTAGATATGTGAGTGGCTATCGTTTGCTTAAAATTGGTTAGATGCTCCGTTCCTATTTCATACCTTATTGGTAACTGAAAATGGGTTAAAAAGGTGGTGGAAATGAAGCTGAAGTTATCGAATGAAGCTCTAGGCAATTCGATGTACCATTTTGCTGCTGGACCAGTTAACGTTCACTGAAAAAGGCAAAGCCTAATTGAATCATCATTGAGAGTGTTGGACGAACACCACAAATGAAAGGTCATCACATGATTCAACGGACCTTCGCATGGATTTCCATTGAATTTAGGAATATCTAATGGAATTTTATGAGGAATCGCCAGCCACCAAGGGGAGTAAGCAATTGGATCATTTGTTAGCCGATTCAGATCTGGTAATTCTAAAGTTGCAACGAAAGGCAACTGTTGATTCACGTTTGGAGAAGCATACCCATGATAGGATGGGATCGCCTGAGCAGTGGGTCTTTGCATGCTAGCATAATGTACTTGATGCTGATAACTTTGATAAGGTTGATGGGCATAACCACTTTGATATGATTGATGGTGACTATTTTGAATATACTGTTGCCCATTACCTACAAAGTTTTGTTTCTTAGGTCCTCGGTAAGCTTTCTGGAATTGCAGTTGTTGATATTGCACTAGCCATGGCAGTGAGACCATTTGTTGTTGTCTAATATTGGATGTTTCACCAAGATGAGGGGTGATAGTACCCGTTTGAGCCTAAGTTGCTTCCGTTAAGGAGCCATTAATCGGTGGTTGTGATAGAGTTACAGAGACAAGACGTTGTTGTATTATGACATGAGAGACTTGAGTTTGACATACAACATGGAGCGCTTGTACTTGCGACACTGTCACAATAGCCGATGTAGTGGGAATGTTCGACACAGGTTGATTTTGTTGCATTGAGTATACAACTCTTGGCTGTTGAGGCAGTATTGGTATCCAACCACTGGATGCAATTCCATCTTGACCCAAATTTTTTTGTGAACTCTCATATGGTTGTTCTCCTGGAGGGAATAATGAAAAGGCATACTGCCCCCCATATGGTGGCAATCCAATGTTCAAAGGAAACATTTGCCTTTGGAGACTGGACTGCCCAAATTGATACTGTTGTGAAGGATCAATTTGCTGAGACTCAACATAAGGAATTCCAGATAAGGTTCCGGATGAACAAATAGGAACAGGCCATACTGTCGAAATAGTCCCTAGTTGGACTCCATCTAGTGTTTGAGAACTAGTTGGGACAGATGGTACACCAGCGGACATTATCGGAGTAGCAACAAGAGGTTCTACTGCTGCTATGTCAGATGGAACAGTCCTAGATGTCGATGGTTGTTTAGACATATCGAGTCTATCCAAAAGACTTCCTGGTGATTCTACAGGGACTTGTGATGAAGGATGACTAACTTCTGTAGTAGAAGGATATAGGTGGATCCCAGTTCCAAAATGCAATGGGGTACTGGATGGAAGATCCTCCACAATCTCTTCTATAGCAATCAGTCCAGGTGAAAGAGGTAGACTGTCAAGTCCGTAAAATATTTCTGGTGCTAAAGAAGGTACAGACTCTACAGCAACAAATGTTGGAGGGGTGACACCTTGGGAATCAGCCCTAGATGGAGCTTGCTTAGGAATAGAAGTGTTTACCGTTACACTAGGATTAGTTCTAATGTCCTCTTGTAACTGCAAAACTTCTTCTGTAGAGGCGGGGATTCCAGAAGCAGTTGGAGTAATTGGAGTCTTCGAGGATCTTGAAACACAAGTTTCAAATAAACCAGGAGACTTTGACCTAGTTAAACAAGATCGCTTGGCCCAGAATGGTTTCGTTTCCGGAGTCAAAGACAGTTGACTTGTTAGTCTCCGCGAACGACGAGGTTTTGATTGACTTTCTTCCACGATTGCGGATTACTTGATCAACTCAAAATAAAAAAGGGGAAAATTTTATTCCGAATTAAATGAATTTTATGATGCTTTGACACAACTTGCTTTTTCATTTTTTAAGAGTCGAGAAATAGCTAAAGATGACTCTAGTCGCCTTCGATTTTTAATGAGCCTGAAGTGACAAGTGCTCAGATGGACCTTTTCTTTTAAGGAGTTTAAAAACAATTGAAAGTGACTACTTTGGAAATCTAGACAGAGGGATTACCAAACCAATCACAAAACTGTAGAATACTTTTTACGGGATAGCAGTCAATCTTCTCGAATGTTGTGTTTAGTGCATTGCAATCGATAGGGCAGTAGACACAACTTCCTAAGGATAAAGGATATAGCCTATTATGGTCTCCCAATATATACTCAACGATACATGGCAGCACAAGTCTGTACTGGCACTTGTCGTCTCAAAGAGGAGGAATCACCCAACCTACGATGAAAGCGATAGTTACAAGGCTTTATGATGTCGGACTACATCTCTAGCCTAGACTTCTAAATGTTGTGCGTTAGGTTCCAAAGTGTTTTTATGTTCATTGAGGTTTATTTTATAGTTCATATTTCTTAAGAAGTTTTCCTTTAAGTTTCACCGCATGATGTAGATATACAGTTCCTAAATATGCAATCTAAGATGATAAATAGTCATTTACTTTCTTTTTGCAATGAAAATCCTAGCTACTAAGGAAAGAGAAGCAAGATTCTTTCAACATAGAGCAGAGAGCACACACTAAGATGCACTGTCCTAAATCAATTACTACAAGTAGTATAAATGCAAATGCACATGCATGTATTTGTTTTTTTCTTTCTTAATGTGTGAATGACAAAAAGAATGCTAAGTATAGATCTAAACTATTTTTCTTTCAAAGCGACAGTACTAACAATTTTCTTTTCAAAAACGAAAGGAAGACTAAGACGACACTCTGCGATTTCAAATTCAAAAATTGCTTTCGACACTTGAAATACTATTAATTCAAGTCAAATACAATGGCAAAAGTGTAATCGATTATCAAAAAGAGGAGGACTTTTCTTTGACTGGAAAAAACACTTATGACACTTTCAAATCAAAAGACGACAGTTCGATTAAGCTACTGTTTGCAAAGGAGAACTGTAAATGATGAAAAATACATAAAAACATTCACAATTCTTTACCAATGGAGGTTGAATAATGCAAAGGAAGAGATTTTGAACAGTGATATACCGATCAAAGACAGCAAAACTACTGAATAAAGCTGAAGACAATGAAGAGAAAACCAAAATCTAGAGGCAGAAACAGTCTCATCTGATCATCGCACATGTAACACAGGGAAACAGGGATGCATCTCACCTACATCACATGGGAGGTACAATGCATCCAAACTACCAATGAGAGATAGTGCGATGGTCCAAGAATGAGACTGAGCTTGGTTTTTTTCCCACAGTTTGCAGCTAAGTTCAGGGGTTTAGGATGAGCTAATGATAGGCAGTAAACACAAAGTATAGGGGCTGATCTAATGAGGTTACTTGAGCTACCACCAGGGCACTTAGGATTTTCACAAGTCAATTGTTTAGTTCATAAAAAAACTTGGATATTGACTGAAATAACGTTGATCTACTTTGCACTTGCAGAGCAAATGCAGTTCGAAGGCTAGCTGGCTTAACTTCAGGCTCCGTCTGTAGTTTATAAAGAAAACAAATAGAAACAAGAAATCAATATATTCAATCCCCAGTGGAGTTTCCATCCTCCTAGCATGAAAGCCCTCTTCACCAAATGAAAAGCTTAGATCACCCAATAATACAATGTTGCATAAAGAAACCAACAACACTTCCTTACAAAATACAAAATTCCAGCCTCTGGATCTCTAGGATGAGGGATCCATATATAGATATTTGTAGGTGGGTGAGTCAGCTTCTGGGATTTTGATTAGTGTCATCTCTCTGATAGTTCTTGGTTCCACTTGGAGATTTCATGATATCTTACTCATCCCTAGGCGAATTCACAGAGGCAAGTGTCAAATGGGCAGTTTCTAGAAGATTCTCTGGGTTTCCACCTAGCCAACTACCTATGCCATTTGTCTGCTTTTGGTCATCGCACCCTACAAAAGGGCTATTCAGTATGCATTGCACTTCTTGCATGTGGTAGGTGAGATGCATTGCACCCTTAGCATTGAGCAGTCTGTATGGTCCAGTTTTGACCAGTTCTTAGTAGTTTTTCAGGGAGAACTTCTGCGAGATGATGTAATTAGCTGACCTTGTTCCTTTAGGGTATAGAAAAAAACTTTTAGAGTCTTAGAAGCCCTTGGTTTATGGACATATGAGATTGGGGTTGCAGTTCCCAAATATGTCTATCACATAGTGATGTGGCCGAGACAACTCTTGACACAAATCAACATGACACTGCTGACATGTACTGACTAATTGTGGTGTCTATGTCAAGTTGTTGAGTGATGGTATGCTCTCGGTGTGACATGTCTTCACCTTTGTAATGGAAATGTGTGCAGGATCTTTGATGGTATTGGTGTTTCCTTGATGGTGCATGTGTGTGTGTCCCTTTCACTTGCTGCTTGACATGCTTCGTGCATTTGTTCAACTGGGAGAAAATATTCTAGCATGCGATCCTTCTTCATCTCATTCATCGTCATGCCATGTTCCATCCATGTACTTATTCTTGCACTCACTCATGATGAGATGACATCAAATCAAAAAATATCCTAGTCTAACATGATGCAATGTTTTCCGTTTTGGTGCAGGTGATTGGGAGAGGAACAAGGCATTGAAACTGCATAGAGCACAACTCAGGTTGGGATGTGAGCCTCTAGAGAACTGTTGGGGAAAACTGTAAATATGTCACTAGGAGGTAGATTTTCGCAATCTGAGACAAGAGTGATAGTTGCGGGGTAAAATCCAACTGGGAGGGAGAATTGTGTAGTTTCTGGGAGGAAGTCCAAGCAGGGTGTCGGTAACTACTAGGCCATGCTGCGTAACTTTCAAGGGGAGCACTGGGTAGGTCATCCAACTGGGATCTGTGGAGTTTCTTTGAGGAATATAATGTGGGGAACTCGAAGCATTGGTAGAAAAATATGCATAGTTTAACAGAGGAGGGCAGGATCAGGGTGTAGGAGTTGCTGATCAACATTGCGCAGTTTTGGGAGATAGTTCGGGCCTGGAAATAACTGCACAATTTATGGGCTAATTGCAGAGCAAGGTAGAAGGGTAGGTGACACTCGAATATGTGCAATTTTATGAGGGAGAACAGAGCAGTCCAACAGGGAAGCCAGCCTATCAAATCCACACAATTTCCTGGGATAATGCAGTGACAGGAAGCAGAGGCCTATCTATTACAAATCCATTTGGGCACATCAAATCCCAACATCTATATCAGTGTTTTAGGGCTCATCAAACCCTAACTTCAGTTGCTTCATGCCCTAAACAAGTCACCGCTTTTAATGCCTCCTTCCCAGGTAGTTTCATGACTTGAAGACATCCAGAAATAGCCTCTAAAGGGACCAACGCAGGTAAGCCCTTATGAAGGTGCGCTGCAAAGAAGTTGAGTCCACTGCTAGGGTGCTCTGCAGAGCACTTAGGCTTCCTTTCACCTGTGCTGGGCGAGATTGAGTGAAATTCACATATGGTTTGGGGAATATTCTTATCTTTTGGAGTCATCTTGAAGTTTCCCTGTCTTATCAACTTCTATGAGCCCGAAAATGGATGAGGAATGAGTTAAGGAGCATCCTATCCTCTCATCCCTTCCTCCATGGAACTAATTCTAAGAATGGAAGGCCATTCAATATCACCATTAATGACACAACTTCCTTTATCTTCCTATAAATGGACCACTCATCTAAGTTATCAGGGGCTGGATTATGTTGAATTGTAAGGAGATAATGCTACTATGAGACTTGACTTTGGAACAAATGATGTGATGCCACAAGATTGTCTTTTTTTTGATGTGATGTGGATGGGATCCAAGCTGGAGGAATGACTTTGAATCAGACACTGATGGTTTTAATTCCTTCTTCTATCTAATAAAGTGTTTGAACCTTTTTCCATATGATGTGTTCCTTCTTAATGCTTATATGTATGAATTGCTTCTTTCATTTATATTCAATAGATTGTATGCTTTGATCAGTTTTCATCTTCTATTTGTGTTTACAGGTACTTCTCAAACGTGTTAAGTACGGGAAGGAGCAACAGGATTGATACAAAGGAGATAAGAGGAAAGTGGAACTACAAGTAGGCCTTCTCATCTTCTTTATCTTATCAATTTCTTATAGGAAAAGGTTGAAGTTCTTAAACTATTGTTATAGATGTGGCTACTCATCTAGGGAATTAATATTTATCCGTAGATACCAAATTCTCCAAAACACTATCCCACATGTCTACATAATTTCTGCAGGCAGTGCAGGGTAGTCAGGCTAGACAATTTTTGCACAGTTTTGGAGATCAGTGCAACCTTGGGTCACAACTCAAGTCATTTTTTCTGGTTGACCAACGAGAGGCTTGATGGGAGATCTTCTGGGAAGCATAGACTAGATCGAGTTCTGGGACAACTTTTGTGCAGTTCTGGGAGACAGTTAGCTGGTTCATTTTCATAATTGTGTAGTGTAGGCTGCCCAAAGGACAACCTCAAGCTCTGTGTAGTTCTGGACAAAATTGTAAGGTCACTAAGATCGAGGTCCAGTTGAAGGAGGGTTGTCTGGTTGATATATTTTTAGGTAAATCACTAAGTGTGAAAGAAAGTGTACTTGTACATACATGACAATGTGATCACACACTTAGCAAGACTTGTTGACAAGACACCTCAAACCAACAATACAAACATGTGCTTAGTGAGACTGACTCAAAGGTTAAGAGTGACAAGTGCGACAATTGAGATATGTCTTCGAACGACCATGACGAAACTTGCACAACAGTGCTTACAACTTTGTGTGTGAGTGCGACCAATGTCGACAGAGTGAAAACAACTCATGCACACAAAGACAAACCTTCAAAAATGCTAGAACAAACTCAGAGACATGACATAATGATCCATAAGCTAAAAGACAATCGTCGGTCAATCAAGAAAAAAGGGTTTGAAGAATCAACAAGAGCTCATGGGATGGGCCCAAGTGTTTGAGAACATCAAGCGGAAAAACCGAGGAAGGCTCCGACATTTGGATGCAGGCCAAAATTTTGGAGGGTGTTGCAGTCACTACAACACTTGACGACACAATGGTTGAATACCAGCTTCTTTGTTTCGGTTCATTTAAAGCTTAGGGCCTTGGGCTTTCAGGAGGTATTGATTCATTGTGCAAATTACTTTGGCTTCCCACTTACCCCATGGACAGACATGGTTCACATTGTACCAACTTAGTCAAACACAACACAAATTTCAGCTAGATCACAATGTTTCAAAATTCGAAATGGTAGTTTGGTTCGTGAGCTTAAGATTTGTAGAGTAAATTTTTCATCTTTGGTGTTTCTCTACTACCATCAAGCCTAGATAGTACCCTAGTGGAGTCACACAGGAACACAAGAATTTCTCCATTGCAAACGAGCCTGGTCAGTACCCCGGTGAAGTTGCCTGCTTCACCTCTCTGCGCAGGAAGCCTTTCTCTTCTATTTCCTTTTTATTTTTTGAAAGAGGACTGTGCATAGGCACTTATTTATTTTTGGGGTGGAAGAGGGATCTCAACTTATTGAGAGTAGAAGAGATTGTTCCTTCAGAGAAGCATGTAGCACCTCTGATTTAGGTTTGCTCATTTAGATTTTCCCTGTGTCTGTTTCTACTAGTTGGATTAAGCTTGAACACACAGAGCAGAACACGGAGTATAGGCATGGGGTTTCCCATTTTGGACACTGGTTCATGGTTTGACCCAAGATTACTTTATAGATGGATTGTATTTTCCATCCAGGCTTCATCGGCCAAAATCTACAACCAAACACAAAGAAGAAGGACACAAGATTGGTCAAGTGTTGCAGTGTCACAAGACTCTTTAAATTCAGCCACATAATTATTCAAAAGACATAAAACAATATAGGATAATACATTTACAAAACAAAATGACAAGATAACCAAAACAAAGCAAAGAAAAACAAAGAAAAAACATCAAAGTAGAATAGTAAAAAAAACGCATGCTATGTACATAGGTGTGGCATGACCCCATATCACTGAAAATAATACTTTAAATATTGACCATTGACAAGAACGTTGTCAATCCTCTCGTCAAGTGATTGCAAGAAATACATGTGTTGGCCAAGTTTTCATGAACCATGTATGAACCAATCCATAGGGACTAGAACATTGTATGTTTTCCTTTGTCTTCATGGGGTTTATCCCACTTCAAGGCTAAGTCACCCACAACGAAGCTAGCGTTCCCTGCAGACTTACGATAGAACCATATCTTGATATGGTTCTGGTGGAGTGAAAATTTTTCTTTTGCTTTCATCTATTCTTCTAGTAACTTGTGTAATGTGTCTATCCTACCCTGAATCAATAGACATGGCTTGCCTAAGGATTCTTGGGATAACTGGAGAGCATGCAACTATATATTGGGTGGAAGGATGGCTTCTTTTCTGTATACAAGGAAGTATGGAGATGTGTTTAGAGAGGGTTTGGGTGTAACTTTTTCAGCCCAAAGTGAATTCACTAGAGAGGAAGGCTGGTTTCACTGCTCAGATTAAATGGTCCTTTTTATGAAGCGAATGAGATTCTTGTTTGTATATTTGGTAAGACAATTTCCTTGCAGGTAGTAGTTAGTTGAATGTTTAAGCACAATACCATATTAAGATGAAAAATCATACAGTTTAAACGAAGGGACGTAAGTTGCATTATCAGAAACAAGTGATTCAAGAACACCAAACCTTGAAATGGTGTTCTGCTAAAGGAAGCTAATGATTTTTTAGTCGTTCACTTGTTTGAGTGGAACTGCTTCTGTCCACTATGTGAAGTAATCTATAGCAGTCGGAATGTAGCAGTTTTTCTTTGGTGAATGAGGGAAAATTTCCCCAATAATGTCTAAGCCCCACTGTTGGAATGGTTCATCCACTGCAATAGGCTACAGCGGGGCTGCTACCTTTGAGTTCTGTCGGTGCATCACTGATAGACTGGGTACTTGTGGGCATAAGCATGTGCATCTTTAAACAATGTGGGCTAGTAGAAAATGGCTCTCATGAATTTGTACGCAGTTGTCTTACCCACGAAGTGACCTCTGATTGGTCTGTCATGCATGCCACATAGTACTTTCTCTGAATCTTGTGCCTCCATGCACCTGAGCAAAAAAAAGGGTTGTGCTTTCTATAAAGCACTCCTTGTACCAACTAGTAAGATAAGGCTTTGAGGCAAAGTGCCCTCTTCTATCACATGGAAAAGTGATATGGAATGGTTTCATGCTCAGGGTACTGGTGCACTTCTTCGTACCAAGAGTTGTCGTGTGAAGTGGGTGGTGCTCACTCTATATTGTACATGTTGATTTCTCGATCCCAACCAGTGAGCTATTAATATTCCTCTTCTGTGTGTACTGCTGCTGCAAGTCTGCATAGACTGTGACCCTTAACAGTTTGAACTGTCTTGATATCAAGATCATACTCTTGTTGTCCTGTCATCCAATTCACACTTTTTTCACCCATCTCTTGTTGAGTGCACAATGCTCTGACTGTAGGGTGTGGCCCAAAGACTATCCAATGATTTTTCAGTAGGTAGGGTCTGAAATGTTTCAATGCCTTGTATACAACATATGCTTATTTATCCACAGCAGGATAGTTGCACTCAGTTCCCTGCATGCTCGTGCTCATGAAGGAGATGGGACGTTCGTTGTTCAACGCATCCTTCTGTGTGAGCACTGCAACGAGTGAGCTATCTGAAGTGATTGTATAAAGCAATAAATCTTTGATGAAATATGGGTTGTACAACGGAGGTGCATCTTCTATTGCTTACTTGATATGGACGAACGCATCCTTTTCCTTCTTCCCCCAGTTGTAGACTACATCCTTCTTGATCATGTCTTGGATAAGTTTGAGAATCTGCACATAATCTCAGATCAAATTCTAGAGGAAGTTGATCTTCCCGAAGAAGGACTGCATAGATTTCTTATTGACTGGGTGAAGAATCTGCATGATAGACCAAACTCAGTTCGGATTAATCTTGATCACACTCTAGGCGATGATATGCCCAAGGAGGTTCCACTTAGACACTGCAAATACACTCTTCTTTGGATTTAAGGATATCCAATACTTTTGACATCGCTTAAAGATATTCTTGAGATGGCGTAGGTGGTCTGACCACTTTTTGGAAGGGATTGCCATGCTGTTAAGGTAGACCACCATGCTCTTTCTGATAAACCCATGGAAGGTGATGTCCATAGCGCGTTGAAAAGTTGAGCATGTTTACTAGCCCAAATGGAATTCTTCGGTAAACGAATGTACCCCACTTGGTACGGAAAGTAGTTTTAAGTCTATCAGGTTCTGCTATCAGAACTTGGCTATATCCAGTAAATTCGTTAAGGAGTGAGAACATTTTGGCTCTAGATATTATCTGTAAGATGTGCTCCATAGATGGCATAGGGTAGTTGTCTTTGTCTGAGGCCCTATTAAGACTTCAGAAATTTATGCACAGGCAGATCTCCCCATTCTTCTTCCTTACAAGAACTAAGTTTGAAACCTAAATAGAATGATGAACCTTGTATATGATCCGAGAATCCAACAACTTATTCAATTATTTCTGTATGAGGGGTCCAAGTGATGGATGGACTTTTATGAGCTTCTACTAAAACAACTTGGCGTCTTCTTTGATTGGAATGATGTGTTGGATTATCCATGTGTCATACGTTTTCAAGTCATCGTATGTCCACGAATACATCATGGTACTATCTGAACATGCAGACAAAGTCTTGCCATTACTCTAGTGTACAACACATACCAAGATTTATGAACTTCAAATATCTTTATGTTCCAAATTTAATTTGTTCATGCATCAATGTAGAACTATGGGTTATGGTGTTCCTAGACGCTTTGAAATGGTTCTACAAGTCATAGAGTTTCTCAAGTAAAACCACACCCTTGGGGATGGGGTTTCCTTTGCTGTCATCAGTTGTGTCATGCAAAGACTGCTTGTGAACATCTTCATCTATTGCTATGTCTTTGAAGATGTCAGCGTTGGCCATGACATGTGGTATCTATTCATCATCATCAAAAACATGCAAATTAGTTATGTTGTCAAGCATATAGGGCTAATACAAAATTTTAACTGTAAATCTATCCCTAAGCGGTGTCATACTAGCGGCTGCATTCACCACAACATCTGCAGCTGCATTGCACATTCTTTGTACAAATATGATATTAAAATCTTAGAAATTAGAAATAAGTTGTCATACCTCTTGATGATAACTCTTAAGAAGAGGTGAGACAAAGTGTATAGTGTTATGTAACTCTGGTACCACAATCTTTGAATCACCTACAACTTTCAACATAGCAACATTAAGGCTCAGGACTTTGTGAAAACTCAAGACAAATGCTTCATATTCAATAGTGTTGTTTATGCACTCGAACTCCAAGCAACTTGAGACTAAATGTTTTCTTTTCCTTGGGTCGATCAAAACACACCCAACTCCAGAGCCATCCTGTGTTTTGGACCCATCAAAATACAAGGTCTCCAAGTCGTTTGTAAAAGGACTGCTTGTCGCGCTAGTACTGCTAATACTACTACTACTATTGTTACAAAGTATTGTACAAGTTTCATTTTCACTAGTTGGGCAAGGAGGGAGACTAGAAATGTTGATGGTGCTGGACCCACCAATATTCAGGGGATGTCCCTGGTACGAAGTCCCAACTAGACCTCATGCCATTTGGTGTAGGAGTCCCATCTGGTATGATGGTCTGGTTGCCATTATCTTAGAGATTTTCCTTAGCTCTTGTTTTTCATCACATGAGAGTGTTATGCTTGTAACTTTAAGAAGGTGAGGTGAGTGTGCCTGGTGAGTACATAATGTAACTCTGTGTCCAGGTTCTTTTACTGTCGAAATGGGGAAGTAAGGTGAGCCTCTTGATGAGAGGGAATAGTCCCAACCCAGGAAGAAGAACAACAAAGGTCTGTCTAGCATCCAACAGAGTGGTCCACAGCGGATGTGGCAGTTGTGAAAACCAAAGTTCAAGGGAAAACACATACACCACCCAACGGAGTAGTCCACACCAGGGTGACGATCGTTAAATCGAGACAACACAAAAATGGTCTGTCTAATGTTCGACAGAGTACTCCACACTGATGTGACAATAGTGATAAACAATACAACACGTTTTCAATAATATGAGTACTAAAATAATAGGAGTAGTTCAACTATCTTAGTATAAGTTAATAAAACATCCATTACAAATGTTTAAAGAATAGTACTACAAATGGATACAAAAAATGCGTTAAAACATGTTGGCCTGAGACAGGCTTCTGAATTAAGCAAAAGATCCAAGGCACATCTATACACCATGTAGAATTCTTAGATCTAACAATCTTTGGAATCCTACCGCAAATAGCTGAATCTACTTCACATAGATTGTAAATTACATTACAAACTTATTTCATATTTCTTCGTGAAATATTGAAGTAAATTACTGAAACCCTCTACACCAAATCAAATATGATTATGAAACATAGAAACTGATCAAGGAAATACAAACACATAGGTCACCGTTTTTTTTGGACAAATGTCCCTGGAAAAACCCATTGCAGGAAAACCGGTGCAACATATTTGAGGGTTTTATTATTATGCAAGAGAAAATATGAGTACAATTCTTGGTTACTCAACTAGCAATCTGATATAGAGAGAAACTGGACAAAATAAAGGGTGAAATAATCTCACTTTGTCACTGGGAGAATCTGAGTTTGATCACGCTGAAATGGAGCCTTTGCATATCCTTTGAGTAGAATTGCGTCACTCCTATGTAGTTCCTACATCACCCCTGCTGGGTATCACTGTGATCCTTCTTTGGACCCTCTGTTGGCTAGAAAAATGAATCTTTTCCTCCTGGTCTCACACCTCGGCTCTCGGGCACTGAAACTCGATTTCCTCAGTAGAAATTTGATTTCCCTTTAAGGTCCGCACTGCCATTGCATTAGCTCTATGTGGGCCAGTGTCTACCTATCTCTGAACGTCATTTTTGCCTCTATCTGCCTCATACTCTCTCGCCCAGGAAAAATTCCTTCTTCTAGATACTCACTACCCCTCTGCAAGAAATATCCATTATCAGAATTTCCTCCTGAAAACTTCTCACTTCAGAAATTTGATCTCTTGATCTCTTGGTGTATTTTCCAAATGACCCTTAAGCTCCTTATTATATCTTTCTGTTGGACAACCAACGACCTAGATTAAATCCTAATCAAAGGCTTAGATCGTTTTGACTTGACCTCTATGTTTTTCTAGAAGTTACACCGACAATTAGATTAATACCTATTAATATTTTTATTTTCCTAAGTTTAGACTTAGGAACTCCATTAAAAATATTAACTATTTTAATAAAATCGTCTCTGGGTGGAAATTCCCAAAACGGTTTCTAGGTTCTTTGGAATTCATGTGCCCAAGACTTCCTGCAAAATTTGAGGCATAGATCACATCCAATGCTACACCAAATCAACAGCCCCTCTTAGCGAGGAATGTGCTCTAACAATATACTGCTATTGCATACTGCTCTAAATCTAATGCATCATCCTCTACATTGTTGATGTATGACATGTTGTCTACTAACTACTACACTACTACTACAACTATACTGCTACCTTTTACACTGCCACTTCCAATGCTACATCTGTACTACAACTCCCTCTCAAATGTTGCATCTACTATGCTGCTAGCACTTCCATTGCTAACACTACATTCGTACTACAAATCAGTTGCTGAGAGAAGCACCTAAAAAACATCTAAAATTACTGAACTAACTGTGTTCAATATGATACCACGTGAATGATGGAACTGACTACTGCTAGTCTCTACACTGACCCTCTAAATCCACTACACTGTTGTTGACCTATGCTCTGTGACATCTGCACTATTGCCAACTCTGCTCTAGGTTGCTCAGACTCTAGTGCTCCTACCACTACAACTATCTCTCTAACACTCCTCGGCATCATGCGACACTAGTCCATCCTGCTACTACAAAATTGGGCTCCCGTAGCAAGGTAATGATCCAAGAGGTGGACTCCTCAAGGATCTTGCCCATCTGTAGCTCTATCAAACTACAGTTCTAAACCATCCTACCTCCCTTCTAGAGGTATCTTGGATGTCATGAAGAACTCCTCCTCCTGTTTGATCTTTGTGACTACAACCTTAGGATTGTGCTTCTCATCCTTGTACTTTTTCTTTAGAGGACAATGGGATGCATAGTGGCCCATCTTGCCACATCTGAAACATGTCACCTTGGATACATCCTTATTTCATCTTTGTTGCCCCTACTACCCCTTTAATGTAAGGGCTATATTCTCCTCAAGTTTGACCTTGACCAAGTTTCTCCTTAACTCTTCTTGTTTTAGAGCTACCCACATCTCATCCTAATTAGGCAATGCTGCTCTGTCGAGGATACTCTAGACAAAGACTTGAAACTCATCTAAGACAAAATTTATGCCTAGTCTTAATAACTTTGAATCCTAAGGTGTATACCCCATAGCTGACAACTCACCAAGGGTCTCCTTTAGCTTCGTGAGGAATAGATCCACATGTTCTCGCTTCTGCATATGAGCAAATCTAAAATTATGTTATAATTACATCTTTTGTTTCTTGGAAGATCCTTGCTACAACATGGCCAAAGCATCCCACATCTCCTTAACTGTCCCTCTACTAGCAACGTGATGCACAATGTGATCCTTGACTCCATCCAGGAACATTGTCTTGACCTTTTCCATCTTAGCCTTGTACTTATTTAGCAGATCTACATCCTTAGGTTCAACTACCACACTATCAACATATGTCATGAGGGCATGATCATCTAGAAGGAAAGACATTCCAGCCTTCGAGATGACATAGTTGGATGCTCCATGAAACCTATCTTGATCCATCAAGCCATTGGTTTCCATATCCTCAGAAAATTGTCGAACAACTCCCTCTTTCTCCCTACTATGTAACTTCTAGGCTGGATTACGTACTCCCTGATGGATCTAATAATTGTTTTTCTCCTTTCTTACTCAACAAATGGGAAATACTAATTCCCTCAGCAAGAAACCATTGAGGAAGTATTCCCTCACTATGTGAGTTGCTTCGTTCTTCCGATGACTTTTCTTCCTAGCACTCAGTTTGTAGAAAATTGCATCCCTCTAGCTCTGTGCTAAGGCTCTATGTGACTCCCTCTACCTTGGAAAATTCTTGATCCAACAGTCTTACCTCTCTCTCAACTCACTCAGAGAGAGAAAACCTCGAAAAGTATAGTCCTCCTATCTAGAACTCCGCAATCCCTCAAGGGATTCGAACTGCTACTTGCTACAGCAAGTTGGCCCTTGGTTTAGTGCTAGATATTCTCTTCTTTTTTCACATCAAATTCTTTGATACCATGTGAAAATGCCTAGATCTAACAATCTCTCCAATCTTACTGCAACTAGCTGCATCTACTTCACCTAGAGCGTAAATTACATTACAAACTTATTTCATATTTCTTATTGAAATATTGAAGTAAATTATTGAAGCGGTCTACACCAAATTAAATATGATTATGAAACATAGAAATTGAGCAAGGAAATAGAAACACATAGTACATCTTTATTTTTGGACAAATGTCCTTGGAAAAACCCAATGCGGAAAAATCGGTGCAGTAAATTTGAGGGTTTTATTATTATGTAGGAGAAAAATGGAGTACAATTCTTGGATGCTCAACTAGCAATCTGATACAGAGAGAAAGTAGACAAAATGAATGGTGAAATGATCTCAACTTATCACTAGGAGAATCTAAGTCTGATCATGTTTAACTGGAGCCTCTGCACAAAACTGCGACACTCCTACGCACTTACTATGTCACCCATGTTGGGTATCATGTTGCTCCTTCTCTAGACCAGTTGTTGGCTGGAATATCTAAATCTCTACCTCCCAGTCCCACACCCCATCTCCCAGCTACAGAAACTTGATTTCCTCAGCAGGAATTTGATTTCCCTCTAAAGCATGCGTTGCCATTGCATGGGCCAACATTTACCTCTCTCTGGACATTGCTATACCCTCTTTCTGCCTCGTACTCTTCGGCCCTAGAAATTTTTTTTCTTCTGGATAATCACTGCCCCTCTTTGCAAGAAATCTCCTCGATCATAATTTCCTCCTGAGAGCTTCTCACTTCAGAAATCTGATCTCTTGATCTCTCAATGTATTTTAACATGACCCTCAAGACCCTTCTTATATCTTTTTGTTGGACAACCAAAGGTCTAGATTAACTCCTAATCAAAGGCTCAGATATTTTTGACTTGATATCCATCTTTTTCTAGAAGTTATACCCACAATTAGATTAATACCCATTAATATTTTAATTTTCCTAAGTTTAGACTTAGGAACTCCATTAAAAATATTAATTATTTTAATAAAATCGTCTCTGGGTGAAATTTCCCGAAACATTTTCTGGGTTCTTTGGAATGCATGTGCCCAAGCCTCCTTAAAAAATTTGAGCCCTAGAACACATCCAATGCTACCGCAAATAAACACAATATACATCACTAGTCCTAGTAGTGGGACATTGGAGCCACTTCTCACTCCTCAAAGAACATACTACAAACTCTCAAGGCTATGCGAGAGGAGCCAAGGTGAAAATTCCTTTGCTCATACAATGAGATGGTATATATAGCCAAGGGGGAATAATTGAACCTTGTGACTCTTCGACTTCCCTCATGATTGCTTGAATTCCTATGACTTTTCAACTTTACATGAATTTTCAACTTCATTTGTGGGTCTCTTGGACTTCCACTTACATTACATTGATTACAACAAGAATGGCCCATAGTAGTTATGTGGTCAAGACAACTCATGACACAACTTGGCGTGACATGTTTGACACGTACTGGTTGAATGTGGTGTCTGTGTCAAGTTGTTATGTTGTTGAGTGATGGTATGCTCTCGGTGTACCATGTATTCACCTCCCCAATGGAAAAATGTGTAGGGTCTTCGATGATCTTGGTATTTTCTTGATGGTTCATGTGTGTCTGTCCCTTTCGCTCACTTTTCAACATGCTTCATGCATTCGTTCAACTACGAGAATGTCTTCAAGCATGTGCTCCTTCTTCATCCCGTTCGTCGTCGCACCGTGTTTCATCCATGTACATGTTCCTAAAATCACTCATGATGAGACGACATCAAATCCAAAAATCTCTTAGTCTAATATGATGTATTATTTTCTATTTCAGTGCAGGTGACTGGGAGAGGGACAAGGCACTGAAACTGCATATAGCACAACTCAGGTCGAGATGTGAGGCTCTGGAGCACTGATGGGGAAAACTATGCAGATGTCACTGGGAGGCTGATTTGCATAATCTGGGACAATAGTGACAGTTGCACTGCAAAACCTAGCTGGCAGGCAGAATTGCATAGTTTTCGAGGGGAAAACCAAGCAGGGTGTCAGGACTTGCATGGCCAATCTGCACAAATTTTAAGGGGAGAATTGGTTAGGTCATCCAGTTGGCATCTGCTCAATTTATCCGAGGAAGATATTGCAGGTAGCGGGAAGTACTAGCAGGAAAATATGCGCAGTTTTCCAGAGGAGGATATGATCAGGCTACAGGAGTTGCTAATCAACATTGCGCAATTCTAGGAGAGAGTCCAAGCTCGGACATAACTGCACAATTTCTGGGCTAATTGTAGAGTGGGGTAGAAGAGTAGGTGATAGAAAAATATATGGAATTTTCTGAGGCAGAACAGAGCATGCCAACAGGGAAGCCTTCTTGTCAGATCTATGTAATTTCCTCGGACAGTGCAGTGACAGGTAATAGAGGCCTATCCCATATGTCTGCGTAGTTTCTGCAGGTTGTGTAGGAAAGTCAGGTTGGACAAGTTCTGCACTATTTTGGAGATCAGTGCAACCCCGGATCACAGCTCAAGTTATTTTTTCTGGTTGACTAGCGGGAGGCTTGATGGGAGATCTTGCAGGAATCGCAAACTCGATCAGGGTTTGGGAAAAATTTTGTATAGTTCTAGGAGACAGTCAAATCACTCATTTCTAGAATTGAACAGTGCAGGTTGCCTGGAGGACAACCTAAAGCTCTACACAGTTCTAGGCAGCAGTGCAATGTCACTGAGATTAGGGCTTGGTTGAAGGAGGGCTGTCCGGTCGACAGATTTTCAGGAAAAATGACTATCTGTGAAAGAAAGTGTACTTGTGCATACATGACAATGTGATCACACACTTAGCATGACTTGATGACAAGACACCTCAAACCAACAAGACAACACATTCTCAGTGAGCTTGACTCAAATATTAGGAGCGACAAGTGTGAAAGTTGAGATATGTCTTCGAACGATCATGACGACACTTGTGTGAAAATGCTTACAACTTTGTGGGCGAGTGTGACTGATGTCTACAGAGTGAAAAAAACTCATGCACACAAAGAAAAACCTTCAAAAATGCTTGAATCAACTCACAAGCATGGCATAGTGGTCAACATGACAAAAGACAACCTGTGGTCGATCAAGCAAAAAGGGTGTGAAGACTCGATAAGAGCTCATGGAATGTTCCTGAGTGTTTGCAACCATCAAGGGGAAAAACCAAGGAAGGCTATGAAATTTGGATGCAGACCCAAATTCTAGAAGATGTTGTAGCTGCTACAACAGTTTCTTTTGTAATTTTATAGGAAGTTGTAGGGGCTCTAGACATTGGTTTAAGCAGAAATTCATAAAATTCCAACCATGGCTGATGAATTTTTTCATAATAACCCTCATGTTGAGCACACAATTATACTAAGAAGGACTGGGGTGAATCAATATATGGAATCAATATAAGATATTTTCTACTTATTTAAACATTCATGAACAATAAGAAAATAATCACATATGAGCTCAATTAGTTGGAGAACATGGAACACAATATTTACATGGAAACCTTGGATGAAAAAACCATACAAATTCTCTTTATAATTCTTTGTGGGAAACAAACATTGTGATTCATAGTTATACTAAGAAGGGGGATGGGTAGAGGGGTGAATCAATATAATATAATTTATTTCTTATTTAAACATTCATGAATCATAACCAAATAATCTCGCATAGGAAACACAATATATAACTGAAAAATTACTTATAGTAGATATTTGTAAGCACCAACCTATAGGAGACACCATTCCCTCTTGTTGTAAGATTTTTAGGAATGAACCTGTATGAGACACCAATCCCCATAGTTTTAATATTTGTAGGTACCAACCTACAAGATACATTAATTACAACTGGTACGATATTTGTAGGAACCAACCTATAGTACCAATCCCCTTTATTGTAAAATTTGTAGGAAAAAAACTACATGAGACACCAATCACCGTTATTGTAAGACATTCATAGGAACCAACATACTTCAATGAGTCTTCTTGATACTTCTTCTTTCACTAGGTTTTATAACTACTTTTTCTACTACATTCACCATCTATTTCTTCCAAAAATTGTTGTTTTTGGCCCCTTCCTAAGAAAAAACTTGTACAACATGCACACATATCAATTTTGAAAATATGATTTTGAAATATCTACCTAAGGCACTTATATATGTCTGCTTTGATCTCTAAAATTTTCACAGTCTAGCAAATACCAGAAAATGAGTTATAGAAAAAGTACCAAACTAATCCTTTTGAAGTTGATTTTAGGACTATTCAATAACACATATGTTATAGAGAAAATGCCATGTTGGCTTATTTGAAACATATTGTGGGTGAATTCATGAACTCTAAGTTTCTTGTAGCATATATATGAATTTATAGTGAACTAATGTATAAATTTCCTCCAAATTTCATAGTTTGAAACATCTAAAAAAATGTTATAGAAAAAATGCCAAGTTGAGTTGTTTTAAGTGTATTTCATGAGCATTTAGGAACTATAATTACCTCTTAGCACATCTCTAAACTTATAGTGAGCTAGAGTCTGAAATTTTATGCCATAGATGCATAAATATATAACCTCCATACCCTTCAAGTTTTATAATATGAAACATCCTAGATGAAAAGTTAAAGTAAAGATGCCAAGCTGACATGTTTGAAGCAAATTTCAAGGGCATTCAGGAACCCTAAATTCCATAGAGCATATCTCTAAAATTAAAATTAACCAAAGTATAAAATTTCAACACTGGTATAGAAACAAGTCCTCTATATCTTTTCCAAGTTTCAATGTCTGAAACATCCCAAAAGAAAAGTTATAGCAAAAATGCCAATATGATTTGTTCACTCCATAAATCACATTTTCACTCCAACTTTAAGACCCCAATGCTATTCCTCAACTTCTATTGCACACCTCATATATATTTTTGATTGGATGTTCTTCAAATGCACTTATATATCCTTTATTTGTATTGTTCTATTGATGCATGAGCATCCAGACTTAGCCAGCAATGTGAAATTTTGTTCACATGTTGTGGCTAAACAAGTTGAGTTCCATTGACCTGATTGGTCAAAAGTCAGTTTTACTGAGAGGGTTGGATCTCTCAGTAAATGAGTTGTATTTCATTATTGTAATAGTTGGAAATTGTCTTATGTTAGGTTTAAATATAAGTTGTTAGCATAGGCATGTGGTAGAGCTAGGAATTAGAGATTTGTTGTTCGATTGATTAAAAATAGGGATTGAGTTGTTAGGCATAGAATAGAGTGATATTCGATTGATAAAAAGATGGGAAAAAATGTAATGAAAAGAGGATTGAGTGGAGCGAGAGCAAGACTAGTGTGTGGATTGTATTTTGAAATAGAGGTCTTTTATTTGTGTAATTGGGCCAAGATCGAGACTCCGTAACAGATATTATATTAATGAAAATGATCCAGCGTGTATTTGTGTTGTAATATTGGTATCCTGGTGCAAACTCTTGTTTCTTTCAGCATGTCCGCATCTAGACAGTTGACTAGGTATTTTCTGTAATTTCACATTTAACGCAAATCTCAATAGTTGTGGGTTTTCTGTGTATTCACAATAAATTAGGGTCAATTAGTATTAAGGGTTAATTTCGTGATTAAGTATTAAAATCAGTCATTAAGGGTTTTGCTTAATTTAACGCACGTGGTTATATCCAAGAGCGGGGTTTAAACACTGAAAGTGGTATTTCAAGTGGCCTCAAAACCATAAGTGGTAGAAAGGAGTAGTCCCCCGATTCCATTCAGTGGAGGACACATAGCAGCGATGAGGTGAGAGGAAACTACTTTTCGAGCGGGTACTCTCCGTGCATGTTGTGCCCTCGATATCCTTGTGAACCATTACATCTATCACAAGTTAATCGACGGTGGAGGATCAGCAATTAGTTTCGTTGATCAGGTGTAACATCAACCCTTGGATTGGTGAAAGAAATGGACGATGGAGATCGATTGATAGAGTTTTGGTGAAAAGAGCAGACCCGAGAAATTTATAGATGCGAGCATAATGCCTTTGAAGTCTGGCCTTATGTGTTGAAGAGCGTTTTCCTGTGTTTTTCGTGTAGTTCCAATTTTATATGTTGTAGGGGTTTAAAGCCAATAACGCTTCTGATAGGTTTTGTGTGCCCATAACCCACAGGTCCCTGCATATTGATTTCACATTGTAGCTTTGCTACATCATTTGTGGTATCACAGCACGGAGATTAAGGTTGATTGCAGAAAAAAAAGTCGTCGAGGAGAGGAGCTGGCATTGGTCAAGGAAGACCTTAAGAAAATGTAGTGCTACTGGAAGAGATCCAGAGTTTGCATACGAGAATGGAAACAATTGACACTGCTCAAAGAAGAACACCTGATGAAGGAGCTGACAGTACTAAAGAAGAATCTTCTAAGGAAGAAGAAGAGGAGGAAAATGAAACTACCAGAGTTATCAAGATGTTGGTGAAAGTAGGAGGAAAACCAAAGATGGAAATTCCTATGTATGAAGGGAGTCTCAATGCAAAAGAGCTAATGGATTGGATCAATTCATTGGACAAATATTTTGACTATGAAGAGGAAGCTGACGACAAAAAGAAGGTGAAATTTGCAGTTACCAGATTGAAGGGTCATGTAGCTATTTGGTGGGATGAATTACAAACATCAAGAATGAGGAAAGGAAAGTCCAAGATCAAGCAATAGGACAAAATGGTGAGAAAAATGAAAGCCAAATTTATGCCTAAATATTATCAGTTAAACCTTTTCAAACAATTGCAAAATTTAAGGCAAAAAGGAATGCTTCTTAAGGAATACACAGAAGAGTTGTATAGATTGAGTATTAGAGAAGGACATGCAGAAGATGACATGGAGAAGGTAGCTAGATATATCAATGGCTTAAGGTATGACATCCAAGATGAGATCAACTTGTTGAGTCTAAAGACTATTGAAGATGCCTATCAAGCAGGATTGAAGGCAGAAGATGTTGAGAAAAAAGAATCAGAGGAATAGAGGAAGAAGCTCAGTAAGAGGTAGAGGAACTACTAGACCAAGGGGACAACAACATCAGCATGAAGCAAGCAGCTCAAGTAGCAGACTGCCACAGAGGGGAGAATTTAAAAGAGGAAGATTTGCACCCAGAGGAAGAGGTTGAGGAAGAGATATTCGGTGTTACACATGTGGAGAATGGAGACATGTGTCGTGGGATTGTCCTCATAATAAACCAGCAAGTCATAGGAATGTGAATGTGGCTGAGGCAAAGCCAGAACCCTCTCAACTTATGGAAAATGAAGAATCCCATGAAGTAGGAGAATCCTTGTTATTGAGAAGGACTTTGCTTAAGACAAAGAAGGAGATTGAAGAACCAGCACAGAGGAAGAATTTATTTAGAACTACCTATAAATCAAAAGGTAAGTGTGATAAAGTAATAATTGACAGTGGAAGCACTGACAACCTTGTTTCTATAGAGATGGTGGACAAGCTCGGATTAGCAAAGACAACACACCCTACTCCTTACAGAGTGTCATTGTTACAGAAGGGACAGATTATTGTGATAGAACAATGCAAGGTTGAGATACAAATTGGTGCATATAAATATGTGGTATTATGTGATGTAATGCCCATGGATGTATGCCATGTATTACTGGGAAGACCATGGCAATTTGATTGAAAATCTATTCATGATGGGAGGAGAAACACTTATACTCTGGAGAAGGATGGACGAAACTGACAAAGGAACACCTGGGAGTAGTGTTATGCTGATGAGTGGGAAGGAGTTGCTACAAGAAGTTGAAAAAGGCAAAGAAATGCATTTTGCTGTCATAGGGAGACCTAAGGTAATTTTGACTTCCACAAACTTAGACGATTTACCTGAAGAAATTAAAACTTTGTTGAATGATTTTGTTGATATTTTTGTCGATGAGTTGCCAAATGCATTGCCACTGATCAGGAGTATTAGTCATCATATTGATCTAATACCAGGAGCAAGTTTGCCAAACAAAGTATCATACAGATTAACTCCTCAAGAGAACACAAAAGTTGGAAGACAAGTGCAGGAGCTATAAAAAAGATCACATTCAGGTATAGATTTTCTTTACCACACATGGATGATTTTATGGATTGTTTGAGTGGATTCAAATATTTTACTAAAATAGATTTGAAGAGTGGATATCATCAAATAAGAATTCGAGAAGGTGATGAATGGAAGACTGCATTTAAAACAAAAAATGGGTTGTATGAGTGGTTAAAGATGCCTTTTGGACTCACTAATGCACCTAGCACATTCATGAGATTGATGAATGAAGTTTTTAAGGAATATGAAGGCAAGTTTGTTATTGTTTATCTTGATGATATTCTAGTCTTTAGTAGAAGTAAAGAAGAAAATTTAGAGCATCTTAAGATGGTTCTAAGAACCCTGCAGAAAGAAAAAATATTAATAAATCTGAAGAAATGTAGTCTCATGAAGGAAGAATTAATTTACTTGGGATTTGTAGTTTCTAAAGAAGGATTGAAAATGGATCCAGAGAAAGTCCAAGTAATTTGGAACTGGCCTATTCCAAGGAATATATTCGAGGTAAGAAGCTTTCATGGTCTTGCAAGTTTTTATAGGAAATTTATCAGAGGTTTTAGTTAGATTTGTGCACCAATTCTTGAAACAGTCAAGGAGACTAATCAACCATTTAAGTGGACAGAAGCAGGAGACAAGATTTTTAAGTTTCCAAAGGAGAAAATCATAGAGAAACCAGTTTTGGCTTTACTTGATTTGGAAAGGTATTTCAAGTTGAAACAGATGCTAGTGGAGTTGCAATTGGAGTCGTTTTGAGTCAGGAATAGAGACCAATAGCATACTTTAGTGAGAAACTAAATGGAGCTAAGAAGAAGTATTCTTCTTATGATAAATAATTTTATGATATTGTACAAGCCTTGAAAAAATGGAGACATTATTTTTGCCAAAGGAATTCATATTGTATTCGGAAAATCACGCCTTATAGTTCATCAATAACCAACCGAAGTTGAACCAGAAACATGCCAAGTGGGTAGAATTTTTTCAAAGCTTTACTTTTGTGATAAAACACAAGAGTGGTAAGACAAATAAAGTCACTGATGCATTGAGAAGGGTAAGTTTTATTGTGCAAGAATTCAAAGTTGGTGTTGTAGGATTTGAAGAAATGGTTGAAATGTATAAAGATGATGCAGATTTTAAAGATATCTATATATCGGTTCAAAATCCAATAGTTCATAACAGAAGTCAGTGGATAGATTATCTTATCCAAGGAGGGTTATGGTTTAAAGGTAACAAGTTGTGCATTCCCAAATGTTCTATGAGGGAAAACATAATAAAGGAGAAACATAGTGGAGGATTATTTGGTCACTTTGGACAAGAAAAAACCTTTGCACAGGTAAATGCTTTTTACTATTGGCCAAAGACGCAGACTGATATTAAGAGATTTGTTGAGAAGTGCAGGATATGTCAGCATGCTAAATAGAAAAGCCAGAATAAAGGATTGTACCAGCCATTACCAATACCAAACCGACCATGGGATGCAGTTAGCATGGATTTTGTTTTGGGCTTTCCTAAAACTCAAAGGGGGAATGATTCTATTTAAGTTGTGGTAGATAGATTTTCTAAGATGGCACATTTCATTGCCTGTAAGAAGACTAGTGATGCAACACATATTGCTAATCTATTTTTCAAAAATTGTAAGATTACATGGATTTCCTGTAAGTATTGTGTGTGATAGAGATACAAAGTTTGTAGGGAATTTTTGGAGAAATCTTTGGAAGAGATTGGGAGCTAACCTTAGTTTCGGTTCAGCATACCATCCTCAAACAGATGGACAACCCGAGGTAGTAAACAAGACCTTGGGAAACATATTGAGAAGTTTAGTGTATCAAAATCTTAAGTAGTGGGATTTAGCACTAGCTCAAGTTGAGTTTTCTTATAATGACACTCCAAACTGAAGCACTGGGATGAGTCCATTTCAGATTGTTTTTGGAATGAATCCAAGAGGTGTGTATGACCTCAGAAATTTGGGTAAACAGGAGACAAGAAGTGAAAAAGCTGTAGAGTTTGCAGAGCAGATGCAGAGACTACAAGAAGATGTCAAAGGTAGATTACAGGAAAGCAACGACAAATACAAACATAGGGTAGATATGAAAAGAAGAGAGAAAGAATTCTAAGTGGGAGATTTAGTGATGGTGTATTTGAGAAGAGAAAGATTTCCTGCTAAAACTTACAATAAACTGAAAATGAAAAAGATAGGACCATGTAGAATTGTAAGAAAGTTTTCAGCTAATGCATATGAAATTGAATTGCGAGAATGGATTGGAATATTGCCTATTCAATATTGCAGATTTGTATCCATACAAAGAGGAAAAGACCTATAGAAAAAAACTACAGGAGATGAAGTTCAAATTATGAACTGGGAAGAACAAATGCCAAAGACAGCGAGGAAAGAAGTGGAATTTATTTTGGAGAAAAGAGTATGCAAAAGAACCATAGGACAGACTTATTTCCAATATCTAGTCAAATGGAAAGGGCATCCAGTGGAGGATGCTAGCTGGTTGACAACAACAGAATTGTAGAAGTATGGAGTAAGTCTTGAAAGTTTGAAGGACGATTATCATCTTCCCCGGGAGTTTGATGCATGAGCATCCAGACTTAGCCAGCAATGTGAAATTTTGTTCACATGTTGTGGCTAAACAAGTTGAATTCCAATGACCTGATTGGTCAAAAGTCAATTTTACTGAGAGGGCTGGATCTCTCAAGAAATGATTTGTATTTCATTATTGTAATAGTTGGAAATTGTTTTATTTTAGGTTCAAAGATAAGTTGTTAGCATAGGTGTGTGGTAGAGCTAGGAATTAGAGATTTGCTATTAGATTGATTAAAATTAGGGATTGAGTTGTTAGGCATAGAATAGAGTGATATTCGATTTATAAAAAGAAGGGAAAAAATGTAATGAAAGGAGGATTGAGTGGAGCAAGAGCAATAATACTGTGTGGATTGTATTTTAAAACAGAGGTCTTTTATTTGTGTAATCGGGCCAAGGATAAGACTCTGTAACATATATTATATTAATGAAAATGATCCAGTGTGTATTTGTATTGTAATCCTGGTGCAAACACTTGTTTCTTTCGGCATGTCTGCGTCTAGACAGTTAACCAGGTATTTTCTCTAATTTTACATTTAAAGCAAATCTCAATGGTTGTGGGTTTTTTGTGTATTGACAATAAATCAGGGTCAATTAGCATTAAGGGTAAATTTTGTGATTAAGTATTAAAATCAGTCATTAACCACTTTTCTTAATTTAAAGCATGTGGTTATATCCAAGAGTGGGATTTAAACAGTCAAATTGGTATTTCGAGCGGCCTCAAAACCATAAGTAGTAAAAAGGAGTAGTCCCCTGATTCCATTCAGTGGAGGACATGTAGCAATGAGGAGGTGAGAGGAAACTGCTTTTCGGGCGAGTACTCTTTGTGCAATTTTTGCCCCTAATATCCTTGTGAACTGTTGAATCTATCGCGAGTAAATCGACGGTGGAGGATCAATGATTAGTTTTGTTGATCGAGTGTAACATCAACCATTGGATTGGTGAAAGAAATGGATGATGAATATTGATTGATAGAGTTTGGGTTAAAAGAGCAGACTTGAGAAATTTATAGATGTGAGCATAATGCCTTTGAAGTCCGGCCTTATGTGTTGAAGCGCATTTTTCCTGTGTTTTCCACATGGTTCCGATTTTATATGTTGCCAGGGTTTAAAGCCAATAATGCTTCTGATAGGTTTTGTGGGCCGATAACCCACAAGTACATGCTTATTGATTTTAGATTGCAGCTTTGTTGCATCATCTATGTTCACTAATAGGGATTCTTTGTAAAATTGGCTTGGCCACCTATACTTTCTAGCTGGGAAAACTTGATAAAAATTTCACATCTCCTAATTCATATGGACTTAGAGGGATTTCCATATACCATTCAAAATATATAGGGATAATATTGTCAAACATATAACCTATGCTCCCATTTGAGCTAGATATTTAGAGTAAAAATTCCTTTAAAGATACAAAATACAAATTGGGCATAAAAAATACCTAGGTATCCAAACAATATTTACAACAATCCTCATCTTACAATATTTATCATGGACATATATAGTCTAGCCTTGTATTTGACATCAATGATGAAAATATTTCCAACAATCACCACATTAATCATTGATGGAAACCCTTAGACAAATCTGCAACAATATTTGAGTATTCCCTAACCTTTATTTTGGCATCCATCTTGGTCTCTCCCTAGCATTGCCATTCTTTGTCTCCCCTTATCTTTATCGCAAATTTAAAGAAAATATAAAAACAAAAATTCTCTTTTCTATTTTATGGAAACCCTAGACATTTGAGCACTATTATTGAATAACTCACCTTGTTTGTAATTTCTCGCCCATTTACATCAATGGAAAAAGGATATATGCTTGTCTGCAAGTTATCCCTTTGTCTAAATATTCTCCCCTTTTGATATCAATGTAAAAGGGACATTAACCCTGATCTTAATATTGCCTTATGGATGATTTTAGAGGGATATCACATCAAGTTTCTCCTTTAACTTCATCGAGGACATATACATTCCTTAAGATCCTTCTTGCTTTTCCCACCAATATTCTTAAGCTTGCTTTATTTATTTCAAATTATTTAAAATGAAATATGAGATCATATCATTGATGACACATTTTAATTACACTTAGAATATTTGATTTTAGGGTTTCAACATACAAAATACTCCAAGTTTTAGTCTTTCCATGATCAAGAGTAATTGTGCCCTCTCAAACTATCCTTGTCGATGTATTAATCCCAAGGTAACAACCTCCTTTTTCTTATTTTAGAGTATGAAACTTACTCTGATATCTTAACATGTGTTTTGAATATCCACTATCAATAAACCATTTCTTCATAAGAATCTATGCAACCCAAAATGTATCCTAGATAAGAAAAAGATTAAAAAATAATTAATCTGTAATTAGGTGTGTTAATCTCCTAATTAGTCAAACTCATCATCCCACCGAAAATATTTCCCAACTACACGATTTACAATGTCATATTAACTAGTTTGGTTTACACATATAATGATGTGAGGTTAGCTAAAAAATGTGAATATTCATTTGGTGGGTTATTTTTCCGCCCATTTTAACTTACCCAAGTGAACTTTGATCGTCAATCTTCCCTGCCCATGTCTTTCCTTTGTGACTTCCCTTGCGATCTCCCTGGTTGAATTTAGGTTGCCATTCGATATGAAACCATATCATATGTGATTCTAGATCGAACCAAAAGGGATTGCAAGATTATGGCAGTCATTGGTAAGAGACATTTATATTTATTTGCATAATGATGTTTTTTGGTTTTATATATGCTTGTGATTCATATTCTCATGACCTTTATCCATGTTTGTTGAAGAAAACCACTAGAAAATCTGTTACATTTCTTTTTTAATTTCCATTGTGCATTTGTTTTCTAACTAGGATGGCTATAGTTTATGCAGAAATATTTTAGGACTCAAAACAATTTATTAAACCATATCGGATTCTCTCGGTCCTGTGCCTTGCTTGACCTCCTATGAACAGACTAGGCCAAAAATTGATCTATTATCAGATGTGATTCTAGATCAAACCAAAAGGGATTGCAAGATGATGGCAGTCACTGGTAAGATACATTTAAATTTATTTCCAAAATGATGATTTTTGTTTTAGATATGATTCTATCTAGAATCCTTGCGACTTTTATCTAGGTTTGTTGAAGAAAACCACTCAAAAATATTTTTACATTTTTTTTAAATTTCCATTGTTTTTTTTTCTAACCACACTGGCTATATTTTATTGCAAAAATATTTTGGGACTCAATTTATTTTATGTAGAAATAGTATCTTATGTAAGGAGAAATGAAATTGAAGATTATATTAAGGGTTAGAATAACATTTCTATCAGGCATAAAGAAATTTATTTCTTTACCTACAATTGGTTTCCAGTTCAAAGATCTCATGTGTAACTTGTGTAGCCCATTTTGGCATATTGTCATTACCACATATTACATCATTTTATAATATCAATCATGTTCAATACAAACTCTAATCCATTTCCACATAAAGAATGAAAGTTGTTGTAGCCAGAAGTTGTGGAAGAAGCATTTCAAATACTTTCCGAAGAAGATGAAAGACGAGAAAAAGAAGAAAATGACAAATGAAACAATGATTATCCATACAACGAAGAAAGTCACATAGATTATCTAAAATTGCTAAATATGATTCTTGGATTGATGATGAAGTAGAGTCTAGCAGTAATGATGTCTAGGTCCAACTTAATAATACAAGAAAAACTTAGGAATTCATTCATCACTCATCTATATGATTTGTTAGGGGCATAACTCCAATGTTTGATACAATTTCTCTTCTTAAAGGAGAAAAATATTTTGAAGAGATCATTCTCTACAAATTTATTAATGAGTCACATACGGGAAATGTAGGGTTGACATGCTTGGATCCTTGTGGTAATGATCTAATTATGTACATTGTTGGTACCAGTGGCACATGGACATGTAGCATGGATGATGTTCCACCTAGTCAAATGGTGTATGCATATGAAAGTGGGAAGATTATGCTACACCATCCCTCATTGTCTAAAATAAAATCACAATTATCTTTCAGTGGGTCAAATGAATACCAAACAAAAAAGTGCATTGCAATCATCAAGTGAGGATATTTTATGGGATGTGTTTCAGATGTGACTCCCTCATAGGGAGATGGTTGTTTTTATCAAGATTGAAAAAAATAAATTAATTCAAATTGATGGAATTATGGAATGCAACACAAATCCATTTGGTTTTACCATAAATGCAGGCATGCATGTCTTTATTTATTATGGAAATTTTCCTGGTATGTCTAAAGAAGAGTCATTGAAAAATCCATATGTTGTGCAAGTTTTGAATTTTTTATAGATGTGAAGGTTGGTGGAGCTTTTTGTTGGGTAAGAATATTTGAAAATAATGTGGATGTTATTGGTAGAGGCCATCATATTCTCAAAGGTGTGAATTTGCATCCATGTGAGGCATTCCATATAACACAAGGATTATTGATACCAACAAAAATCATTGATAGTAAGCATACATGTGTATCTTTCACATTTTTCATTTCATATCAAGAAATTTTATTTATAGTGTATATTAGTCCATGAGTGGGATTGAACAAAAAATTTAGTTTGTCACTTCATAAAAATGATCAAAACTTTCAGACATAGTCTAGGATTTTTTAATTTTTGGAATTATAAAAATAAATATTGAACTTTATATTATAGTATATAATATTTATATGACATCATTTTTATATACAAAATTATCTCTATTCTAAAAGTATCTGGAAGTACTTTGGCTTAGATCTATTAAGGTATCTCCCAATTCTTTAACTCTATTTTAACAATATCTAATGTTATATTTAATCTTATTGTAGGTATTGTCAATGCTTTGTTTACTGTGAGCTCTATGAAAAGGTGAGGCATTAGTACCTGAAATGGAGAATATTTCTTTTGTCTATTTATTACTATGAAATATGGTGATCATACAAATTTCCAATTTCTTTCAACAAAAGGTGATGATGAAGGTGTAAGTGCTAGATTAGCTGCCTATGCATAATATGGAAGTTACAATGCATTACCATCATATATTGGAGTATTGTAGCCACATTGAATCTATCAGCATAACATTCATATTATTTCATTCAAAGTTTTCAACCACATAAGGTCTTCGAACATGATATGCAGTGAATTGTATGTGGAAGTTCCTTTTTCAGATGAAAATTTCATGGTTACTTTTGAGCTGATTACAATGCATTCAGTACCTCTTAGGATTGTGAAGAAAAATATTTTACTCAAGTTTACTATAGATGGACACATTGATATTAAGGATATTTTCTATACATGGCCAACATTTTTTGATATATATCAACCATTTTTACGCTCAAGTGATGATATTCAACCTCTTGGTAAATGGAGAGTGGGTCCAACATTTAAATTTTCCTATTTGTATAGTATCCTATAACACTCTCCTCCCACATCTACCCAAGCAACTGGCTAGCCAATGCAAAAATGCAATGAGATGCCACTATGATATGATTCAACCTTATAAGTCACCTTAAGGAAGTTGAATTGATAGAAACACGCCATACAGACATCCAACATCATCAACATAACCCTTAAAGGACAAGTCATCCACTCAAATAGCTTGTCCATGGGTCCCACTATTGTTTTAGGTCTCTTTGGCCATAGTCGCTCTCATGAAATGGGCTAGGGAGCAACCAACAACCTAAATTCACTCTCACAGGCCTACCTGCCAGCATATTTGGACCAAAATTATCAATGTTTTCGTAGTGACTCCAAGAATTGAGGCACTTTCTAAGGCCCAGAGCCCAAGTCACTACCCATAACTGATCCATCTCTCCAAATAGTAAAGTAACATGGAAATTAAATTACTAAATCAAATACTAGTTCAAGACCTTGACTAGATCCCTACTAGCCATGTTAGGCATTTCATCAAACATATCGTCAACATGTAATCTATAGGTGTAAATAATAGAGTTAAGCATAGGGATCTCATACTTATATGAGATTTTCTATGAACCATTGTTTCCTCATGCCAGTTTCTACATTATCATCTATTAGGTCATAGACACATTATCCACTCACATACAAGAAAAAACATGATGAGAGACATAAATAGTTGTTGTCATAAAATGTGCATATAACCAGCATAATAAGAATATAAATACAATAAACATATCATCCATTAAATCCACAAATACATTACTACCTTTACACATGAAAATCAAGGGAATGAATTTCTCATAAATGAATTCATTAAAGCAATCAGAGATGGGACTACCACATTCCACCCAACCATAGAATAGCGGATCCAAATCTCTCTTCGGCCATTCACCCCTATGCCATACTCCAAGAATGAATGTGGGATCTCATAGAACACATATATAAAAACTCATCCAGGGCTTCCAGAAGCCATCCACCTCAACCCATCCAATAGTGATTCCATCTCATGGTCGGACATCATTAAAACCATCATTAGATTGGTCTCCATCCAAGCCTTCTGGGGCTTCCAGAGCATTTGTCCAACAAAGGATTCCAGAACTATTAACTCAACCCATAGCTTATATAGGGCTTTTAAAGAATTTTTCCAACTAAGGCTTCCATGACTAGTAACTCAACACACCAAGGGCTTCTAGAGTGTTTTTCCAACCAAGGCTTCCAAGACTAGTAACTCAACCCAAGCTGTTATAGGGCTTCCAGAACGTTTTCTCAACTAGGGCTTCTAGGATTAATAACTCAACCCAAGTTAAGGAAACATGAGAACATACCAAAACAAATCAATGAAAGTAAACCCACAATCACCATGGCTATGTAGGAAATGGTAAGGCTAGGCAATCCGCTATCGATCTAGGAAATCCTCCATGCCAATGGCAGATCACAACCAAGAAACCACATGCATTTGCCATGCATGCCAAAACTAGTGAAGAAATCATACATGCAACTCAGTACCTGCAAGCAAATCTGATGTAGCTACTGATGTCGATGCCTTCTTGTGCTTTCCTGCTCTTCCTTTGCCTTCCCTCTCCAAGAATCCAAGTATGCCACACCCTCCAAGAGTTCTCCAAGAAAAATCTAAGTATCCAAGAGTATGAGAGAGAGAGAATAATGAGAGAGGGCTCCAAAACTAAACTGAAAAAGGTTACCAACTGATCCTCATAAGCCTTTTTATGAATGAGACATCTATTTTCTTCATTTTCCATTATTTTCCTTCATTTTCCTCCTCACATGTAGCTAGTGACCTTTCACCTCCTTTTTCTCCTAATTTCCATTATTTTTGTAAATAAATGTCACAAAATGCTTATCCATAATTCCTTAGCCTTCACCTTTTCCAATTTGCTTATCCATAAACAACCAAATGAACACCCCTTAGGATGTCTTGCCCAACATTCAGCTTGGAATAAGTTCCCAACCATACGTGGTTATTGTTTTTAACATTTATTACATAAAATTTTCACCAGGGCTATTACAGAACCCTCCCCCTTGAGGGACACCATCCTCGGTGTTCAATAAAACATACACATCAACAACCCGTTGAAAGACGACATGCTTCTCATGGAGCTTTATAAAACATCTCGATGTAGTATTTACAATGAAATATCTACTTCAAAGAAAAAACACCATGACAACATGTCAACATAATGTATAGGGGAGATTTATAACACAACTCATTAGAGTATTTAAAATGATCATCTTGTCGAGTGCCAACTCATATGACATCATAATAGAGTGATAACATAACAACATAATAGTATAATAACATAACACTAATACCACATAGTGGAGCTTTATAACACAGCTCGTTATGGTATTTGCATCCATACATGGGTGTACATTTAGAGACATCATCATAATATAGATACCAAAACATATGCCAAATGATATATGAAATAATATATCAAAACATATACTAAACACCATGTCTAAGAACATATCAAAACATCATATAGAATATATGAAACCTTCATAAAGCATATATCAATCACCATAAATAAAATACCAAACCATCATAAAGCATATACCAAACCACCATAAAGAAAATACCAAACCACCATAAGAAAATAGCAAACCACCATAAGCAAATACCAAACCACCATATCAAGCCACTTTGCCTCAATCGACAAACAAGGAAGGATACATGGTCCACATCTGATCCACCATTTTCCATGTAGCTTCATCGGGCCCAAAGTGCTTCCATTTCACTTTAACTTGCTCTATTTTTGTTCCGGAGCATGAGAACTTTTTTATGCAATATATAATGAGGCTCCAGCTAGAATTCTCCATCTAGTCCCACTTGCAATAAAGACCAGTCCATCACACGATCAAAATATTTAACATACTTCTTAAGCAATGAGACATGGAAAACATCATGGACTTTCACTGTCGGAGGCAGTGCAAGTCAATAGGTTGCTGACCCAATCCTCGCAATGATATTGAAGGGTCCACAAAACCGTGGTGGCAGCTTGGCACATGAGCCAATCCACAAGGAGCTCTTCTCCAGTTTGATGCTCAAGTACACTTGTTACCCAACCTGGAACTCCTTGAACAATCTTTTCTTGTCTACATAACTATTTTGCCTATCTCATGTTTCCTTGAGATTCTTCTTGATCACCTGCATCTCCTGTTCCATGTATGCCAACATCTATGGTCCAATCAATACTCTGTTAACCGAATCACTCCAACTAATGGGATTGTTACAACTCTGCCCATATAATGCCTCGAAAGGACTCATCCTCAATGACTCCTGATAACCGTTTTTTTATGCGAACTCTATCAAAGAGAGATACCCTTCCCACTCCTGTTGTTGATGCATCACATACATCCTAAACATGTCCTATAAAATCCTATTGACCCTCTCGGTCTGTCAATCTCTCTGCGGGTTATAAGTTGTGCTGAAGGCTAACTCTGTGCTCAAACCTACAAATAGCTCCTTCCAAAACTTGGAAGTGAAATTCACATCCCTGTCTGACACAATCTTCTTTGGAACACCATGTAGTCTAACCATGTCTCAGATGAATACTTGTGCCACATCACTAGCAGAGGACATAGACTTTACCATAACAAACTGTGCAACCTTTGCTAACCTATCCACAATGATGATGATGGAATCATGTTGCTTCACTGTCTTCGGAAACCCGGTAATGAAATCCATGCAAATAAACTCCCATTTCCACTTGACAATAGCGATTGGTTGTAGTAGTCCACATGGATGTTTGCACTCGGCTTTCACTCACTAACAGTGAAAACATCTAGGCTCCAAAAAATCTGCTACATACCTGTTAAATTTCGGAGAATAGTAAGATATATTCACTGTTGTGAGTGTCTTCTAGTAACCTGGGTAACCTGAATATGCTTTTGCATGAAACTCCCTCAAGATCACCTTCTTGAGGTTACTGTCATCTGACACATATATCTTATCTCATAACATAACCAATCCATATGTTGTAAGACAATAGTCCAACTCCTGTGCACCTGCACTTATACTTGTACCACTACCTATACTTGTACCATCACTTGTACTTGTACCATTTATTGTACCTATACCTGTGCCATCACTTGTACCTATACATGTACTATCACTTGTACCTATACTCTGCTACAACCTATGCACAGTATCCATATATCTGACATCCTATTGTCCTTCCCACAAGAACATGTCCTATAAATCTATCCTATAAGAAATCATAGATGTTAAGTGATTCACCTGTAACCACCTGCTAAGAGCATCTGCTACTCTATTCTCCTTTCCTTTGATGTACCCGATTTCGAATTCAAACTCACTGATCATGGCCAACAATCTAGCCTTCATGGCATTTAGATTCGGTTGGTCAGACAAATACCTCAACGCAGTGTGATCACTCATAAGCACAAATCACCTGCCAAGAGGATAGTGCCTCTAAATCTTCAGTACATATATAATCATTTCTAACTCGTGATCATGCGTGGGATAGTTATGCTCATGCTCGTTTAGTTTCTAGGACTCATCACATACCACCTTTCCATCCTGCATACAGACTCCACCAAGCCCTCTCTTGCAAGCATCTATGCATACGACAAACTCTTTGTCCAGATATGCAATCTATAGTACTGGTACATGTGTCAATAACTGCTTAAGCTACTCAAAGCTAGCCTCACACTCCTTAGTCCATTTGAACTTATTACCTTTCCTCTATAGTGATGTGATATGATAAGCAATATATGAGAAGTTCTTGGTGAACCTCCTATAATAGCCTGCCAAACCCATGAAAGATCGCACCTCATCCACATTCTTAGGAGCTACCCACTCCATGATGGCCCTTATCTTCTTTGGATCCACTACAATACCCTCCCTGGAGACAACATGTACCAAGTAGTGTACCCTAGTCTAAAACAAGCTACATTTGTTCATCTTAGCATACAACTGATGCTCTCTCAACAACCTCAACATTTTTGCTAAGTGATCGGCATGCTCTTCCTCATTTTTAGAATATACCAGTATATCATCAATGAACACAATAACAAACTTATCCAAATATGGATGAAACACACTATTCATCTAACACATGAATGTAGTTTGAGCATTAGTTAAGCCAAATGGAACAACAAAAAACTCATAATGGCCATACTTGGTCATGAAAGCCATCTTGTAAATGCCCTCCTCTTTGATGTGTACCTGATGGTATCCAAACCTCAATTCAATATTCAAGAACACTACTGCTCTCTTCAACTGATCGAACAAGTCATCAATCCTTGGCAAAGGTTATTTGTTCTTGATAGTCATTTTGTTCAGCTTGCATTAATCAATGCATAATCTGAGAGTACCATCCTTCTTCCTCACAAACAAGATGAGTATGTTGCAAGGAGATACACTTGGCCTAATATAGCCCTTGTCCAACATTTCCTTCAACTACAACTTTAACTCAACCAACTAATGTGTGCTCATCCTGTAAGGTGCTTTTAATGCTAGAGCTACCCTTGGCACTAACTCAATAGAAAATTCTACTTCTCTATGAGGTGGAAACTTTGTGATTTCCTCATGAAATACATCCCTGAACTACTGTAAAATCGGGTACTTGTTCAACACATCTTCATCCTCAACCTCCTTACCCTTATCACTAGAAATATGTATTGCAAATAGATTGCACCCTTTCCCGTGGCTACACTTTGCTTATATAGCTGTCACCATCCTAACTGATGTGGATTTCTTCTTACCTTGTAAGACTCTTGGTTCTCCATTGTCATCCACACATTCAATAGTTTTGTCATAACAGTCAACCTTGTTTCTATGTAGATGCAACTAATCCATGCCCAATAACATACTATATGAACCCAATGGTAAAACATTTAGATGTGCTACTATAGGCATACCATTTAAGTTAAATGCATAAGCTCTTACCTAATGATTAAACGCTTCTTTGTAACTGTAGCCAACTGAACTAACCAAGAATTTGCATGCAACTCCTTATTCAAGCCACACTTATCCACCAAGTTAGGACTAACATAGCTATAATTAGATCTAGGGTGAATCAAAATAGAAGTAACTTGATCACAAATTTTACCACCCATTTCAATGATATATGCCCGGTGTTCTACTTGCCCATTGTCCACGACTGCATCTATATGAGGAATACTCTGGCCTATATCTCCAACAGTCTCCTCCTCCTGTGCACTCTATATATGTGGTCTACCACCCTGATTCTACAAACAATCTCTCCTGCGATGATCTTTGCCACAATTCCAACACTCTATGGGCTTCCAGCCTCCATCCTTGTTCTTATATTTAGCTCGATGTCCTTGTCCTCTATCTGATGCATTGAACCTCTTAGGTGGTGCAACATTCTCCTTATTATCTATACCCTGTTGCCTCGCTCACTTTTTATCCCATTTTCCTTTGTTCTTTACATTACCTCTCTAGGCTGTTTTAGTCTCAGTTCTGCACTTTGATTGTTCATAACAATGCTTTATATTTCAAATGGCCTCCTCCAGTCATCTAGGCTCATCAAACTCAATCCTATCTTTTAATGCAACAGGCAGTCCACTAATGAATCTCTAAATCTTAGCATTCTCCTCCTTGAGGTAAGGCACATAATCAATAATTCCAAGAACTTGCTGGTGTACTCATCATCTGTCATATAACCCATCTTTAGTTCATAAAATTATTCTTCTCTATCATAAAAGTAATTTTATGACAAGTACTTCTTAAATAGCCACTCAAACTCATTCCAAGACAATTCTTATTCATTTATATCTGTGAAATTCTTCACATCTTCCCACCATATGTCTGCTATACCTTTAAGCCTGAAAGTAGCCACTCTAGCTTTCATGTTCTCTGAGTAGTCATGCAACCTGAAGAATTTATTCATATCAAGTAGCCATGCCTCTGTATATTGTGATCTCTCTATCTATCCATCAAAAGTAGGTGGCTTTTCCTTCTTAAATTCATCCGACAAGTAACCCCTATCATTCCTCATGTAAGGATGATATCGATGATGATCATAGTGCCTATCTGAATCAGAACTAGAATCATACCTATTTCTATTCCTTCACCTCTCCAGAGTGTCCGATAATCTATCATCTCTAACTGTATCATATATATCTGATCAATGACCACCATGTGATCTACTACTGTATGCCCCATTAGTTTTATATTCCTTCTCATGACTAATCCCTAGTGGTCCTTGTCGCTACAAATCTGACAAGCTCTAAAGTATTATTACATTCACCTCTGCTAACTTTTCCTCTGCCTGTATGATTTTGTCATTATCCGCCTTACAAATCCTATTGTCTTCCTTTAAACTTCTCAATGTAACTTCCAAGTCAGATGGGTTCCCAACACCATACTTCTCTTCAAATTCATAAGGAGAGTCTCTATAGTCAACCATCTTTCTAGCCATTTGATATCTCTTCCTGCAAGGCATAATATATCAGATAAACCAAATCACAATAAACCAATGCATCCTAGGATAGCTTGGGGAGGATACTTGTCTTCAAGATTTCCAAATCAATGTGATACATGTATAACATAATCAAAGCAACATATAGACATACGTGAGTAAATGTATCAACACATAAACATTACTCTAACTAGGATCTAGTCATCAAAGCAAGGCCATATCAACAATGCATGATATGATCTCATGCATGACAACAACCATTACTCCATTGTACACATTGCCACATGAAACCAGTAGTATGCATAAGCAATGCCAAACCAACTACAAATACACATAACTGCATGTAGTTGAACATAATCAACAAGTTCTAGTAACCAACCTACAAGACTGATGCATGTAATCAGACATAATCAATCAGTTCTTGTAATCAACCTACAAGGCTAATGTATGTAATCAAAATATTCAAAAATATAACCTAACATACAAGGATGTAAGTAGCTACCATGAAATCAACATGTAAATGACATATAATCTATACAAAGTCAGTCACATACTCATTTCAAATACATTTCATGAAATCAATAACAAATTCATCATGATAACCATACTACAACCCTAATCTGACATCAAGCAATTGTAACAAGTGTATAAGTATAAGAGACACACATGAAATTATCATGGATGCATCACCAACACATAAACCATCCATTCTGAGGGGTGAACCATGCTCTGATACCACTTTGTAACGCCCTCCTCCCACATCTACCCAAGCAACTGACCAACCGGGGTAAACATGCGATGAGAGGCCACTATTATATGATTCAATATCCAAAGTCACCTTAAGGAAGTGGAATCGATGGAAACACACCATAAAAACATCCAACATCATCAACAGAACCCTTAGAAGACAAGTTAGCCACTCAGACAGCTTGTCCCTGGGTCCCACTATTTTTTTAAGTCTCTTGGGCCATAGTCACTCTCATGCTATGGGCAAGGGAGCGACCATCAACCTAAAGTCTCTCTCACATGACTTCTTTCTAGCGATTGTGGACCAAAATTGTCAATGCTATGCTAGCGACCCTAGGAATTGAGCCACTTTCTCAGGCACAGAGCCCAAGTCACTACCTAGAACTGATCCATCTCTCCAAATTACTAAAGTAACATGGAAATGAAAGTACTAAATCAAATACTTGTTCAATACCTTAACTGGATCCCTACTATCCATGATAGGGATTCCGTCAAACATATCTTCGACATGTAATCTACAGGTGTAAATAAAAGAGTTAAACATAGGGATCTCATACTTATCTGAGACTCACTATTAACTATTGTTTCCTCATGCCATTTGTTGCATTATAATCTATTAGGTCATAGACACATTATCCATTCACATACAAGAAAAAGCATGCTGAGAGCCAAACATAGTTGTTGTCATAAAATGTGCATATAGATAACATAATAAGAACATAAATATAATAAACATATCAGCCATCAAATCCATAAATACATTAGTACCTTTACACATGAAAATAAAGGGAATGGATTTCTCATCAATGAATGCAATGAACAAACGAGAGATGGGACTACCATGTTCCAATTGACTATAGAATGGCTGAGCCAAATATCTCTTCAGCCATTCACCCCCGTGCCATGTTCCAAGCATGCATGTGGGATCTCATAGAAAACATCAATTAAAACTCATACAGGGTTTCCAGAGGCCATCCACCTCAACCCATAAAATAATGATTCCACCTCATGGTTTGACATCACCGAAACCATCATCAGATTGGTCTCCAACCAATCCTTCTAGGACTTCCAGAGTGTTTGTCCAACCAAGGCTTCTAGAACTAGTGACTCAACCCATAGCTTATACAGAGCTTCCAGAGCGTTTTTCCAACCAAGGCTTCTAGGACTAGTAGCTCTACCCACCAAGGACTTTTAGAGCATTTGTCCAATGAAGGCTTCTAGGACTAGTAAGTAAACCCAAGCTATTACAGAGCTTCCAGAGCGTTTGTTCAGCGAGGGCTTCCATGACTAATAACTCAACCCAAGCTAAGGAAACATGAGAACCAACCAAAACAAAACAATGAAATTAAACCCAAAATCACCATGGCTATCTAGGAAATGGCAAGGCTAGGAAATTCACTATCAATCTAGACAATCCTCCATGCCAATGATAGATCACAACCAAGAAACCACATGCATGTGCCATGCATGCCAAAACTAGTGAATAAATCATACATGCAACTCGGTAGTTGCAAGAACATCTGATGTAGTTGCTGATGCCAATGCCTTCTTGTAGTTTCCTACTCTTCCTTTACCTTCTTGCTCCCAGAATCCAAGTATGCCACACCCTCCAAGAGTGATCCAAGAAAAATACAAGTATCCAAGAGTATGAGAGAGAGAATAATGAGAGAGAGCTCTAACACTAAATTGAAAAAAGGTTACCAACTGATCCTCAGAAGCCTTATTATGAATGAGGCCTTTCTTCATTTTCCATTATTTTCCTTCATTTGCCTCCTCACATGCAACCTGTGACCTTTCACCTCCTTTTTCTCCTAATTTCCATCATTTTCATAAATAAATGTACTAAAATGCCTTTTAATGCCTTAGCCTTTGCCAATTTCCTTAGCCATAAACAACCAAATGAACAACCCCTAGGATGTATTGCCCTACATTCAACTTGGAATAAGTGTTCTAGTCATCTGTGGTTATTGTTTTTAACATTTATTACATGGAATTTTCATTAGGGATGTTACATAGCCTGCAACCTCGTTTGTAGGTGCACTTTTCATGGGATTCACACCAATGGGATCCTGTCCATCATTTTAATGGATTGGGAATGAGGTCTAGTGCACCATATTTGGATATATAAATGTTGGACGTGTCAATATAATGAATTTTGTGAGGCCATCTGTGGTATACAATTATTTATGTTCTGAGATATGGGATCCTATCCATTGTTGGTGAAGTAGGGAGGATCACTGGTACACCCAATTTGGGGATGTAAATATGCGACGAATTATCTATGACAATCTATTGTATAATATCTATGGTTAATCTCTTTTTATATAATATATATGGTTACATGTAGTCATTTATGTTACTGATAAATTTTCTTTTTCAATGGAAAATTCTTTATCTTTAATATCTAAAAGTTTGAAATCAAATTATAATTTGCTAGCCTATAGGATGCTAAGAAGATACAACTATTATGTCTTCTAACTATCCTTTTACACCAAATGTCTATCAAAGTCAAAAATATTAAAATTTCACTTTTCATAGATCCAGTGTGAGGTGATGAAGGAAGGTTATAAAAATGAACAGAAAAATGTTCTTTCCCAATATGTGTACCTATCTCATTACCAACAGGAAGGATACTAGTTCCAATGACCCATTTGAGACAAGGATGGGGAATTCAATGATAGCAGGGTTAGCATGTGCCAACCTCACACTATGTCTCTCCCCTTTCATGCCCATGCCACCAAATTCACCCACATCTGGGTATTTACTATAAGAGTTTCATAACATGGCTGGGTTTCATTTTTATTAAACTAAGGGGACATCTCATAAATACAGGACAACACTGAGGTGTTTTTTTAACATACATATTTTTAGCTCGAATTGGGAAACCATATGTATAATGAGGTTGAAAATAGTAGAACACACCATTTCCAAATGAAATCACTCAGAAAGAAGCAAGAGTGAGGGTATGGCACACGTTTTTCTAAGTTGGATAAAGCTAGATTAAATATTGAAAATATGTCATTTTATAAAATCAAGTGTAGGAAACAAACACAAAATTTCACGAACGTGAAAGAGGGTTTTGTCACAAATACATCTATCTTTAGCCCCATTGGCTTATTTTCAATTAATGGAATATGTATAGTCTGCGGCATGCATTTTTCTAAGCCCAGATTTGTATATTTACCCAATTTTATTTACAAAACAATTCAAGAGCATAAACATTACTTTTGAATTTTGATTAAGAGTGACCCAACCTAGGCTATATAGCTTTCATAGCACCTACAAAATCTGGATCATTTTTACAGAGTGCACAACCCAGGCCATTGTAATTTGGCTATTAAATTAATTAATTCAAAGACTAAATCACAGAGCACAAATAAAGAGTAATTCAAGTTTTCTCATGAGAACACAGAAATGATTCAAATACTTTTATTTATTCAGAAAGTGTTGTTACAAAAACTACATCTTCCTTTAACCCCATAGGATTATTTTCAATTAATGACATATGTAACATCTGCGACAAGCATTTTTATAAGCTCATTTTTGTATATTTACACATTGTTCTTTACAGAACAATTCAAGAGCATATTCATTAGTTGTGAATTTTGACCAATAGTGGTGTAACATAAGTTTTGTAGATCTCACAACACCTACATAATTTAGATCATTGTTACAAAGTGAATAACCCAGAACATTGGAATTTGGCTTTTACATTAATTAATTCAAGGACTAAATCACAAACAAAAAATAAAGAGTAATTCGAGTTTTCTCATGAGAACACAGAAATGATTCAAACATTTTTATTTATTCAAAACGTCATGTTACAAAAAAGAATATAAATATGATAGTGGATTCCTCATATTACATGAAATTCCCACATTTTTACGCAACAATACCACGAACGACATCCAAACACCCTCACTAACTCTTACAACATCTAGTCACACTCTCTGAAAATCATGCAGCAACGAAACCAATGCCAACAACCCAAGAGATAGGAGCCTGAAGGAACAAGTAGAAAACTAATAGAAAAATCAAAAAGGAAAAATCCCATTTCCTTCTACCTTCATGCAATTGATCATCATGCTCTTGACCTCTTCGTATTCCTCTAAAGCAAATCACTTCCCTTTCCGCTGACTTCTTCACCATCCATAATTGAGACGATTTGCTACCTCTCAGTGTGTGGAAAAACCAAATTTGTAACCTTTGTCTCATCCTCATAGTGCATCCACTAAAGGTTGGCATGCAACAGTTCAACTAAATAATTGTTAGCTTTGGATGTGTAAGCGACTCTACGTAATAGAAGTATTAATAAACAATCCTTAAAGTGTCAGGCACTTCAAAAGTAGTTGTCGCGTCAATAAATTGTATCTATAAGAGTAGCAAAAACTACACAATTGGGTGTATCAACAGTTACATAATAGATGTATGAAAAACTTAAAACACATGGGAGTAACAACACTTATTACAAACTCAACATAAACCTGTTTTTGGTTGATGAGGATTGCCAGGCTGAATATGCTCATGCATCAAAGAGACTTAAAAATTGTCAACAAGTGTTCATAAATAGTTCATTCAAATATGATCGTGCAATATTTGTGTGCATTTGTATGTTTATGTATTGAATTTTACACCAAATGTCAATCATTATTCATATAAATTGTTAAAAGTGCACTTTTCATAGATCCATTGTGAGTAGATGAGGGAAGGTTATAAATAATCATTAAAGGAATGTAAATCAATAAAGGAATTTTCTTTCCCAATATGTGTACCTATCCCATTCTCTCAAATATATTTACTATAATTATTTCATCACATGGGTTGGCTTGTATTTTAATTCAACAAAGGGGTCATCTCATGAATAAAACACAACCCTTAGGTGTTTTTGCTCAAGAGACACCTTTTTAGCCCAAATTGAAAAAACAGGCAAAAAATGAAAAATTATCATTTTGTCAAATAAATTACAAGAAACTAACATAGAATTTGAGTGATGCGAAATATTTTTTCATCACAAATAAATTTTCTTTCATCCCAAGGGCTTATTTGAAATTAATGACATATGTACAGTCCTTAGAGGGAATTTTTCTAATATGAGTTTTGTACATTTGCACTTTGTTCTTGACATAAGAATTCAAGAACTTAATTCATTAGTTTTGAATTTTCACCAAGAGACTTACAAATTGTGCACATGCTTATAATAAATCATTCATTCAAATATGATCGCATAATATTTGCATGCATTTGTAAGTTTATGGCTTGCATTTTACACCACATGTCCATCATAGTAAAAACTGTTAAAAATGCACTCGTCATAGCTTGAATTCTGTAAATCTTATTATATAAAAGTTTATAACATAAGTTTTATTATATAAAAGTTTATACTATAAAATTTATTATTCATATAAATGTCTAAAAACATAGTTTAATGGCATCCTCATAGTGCATTCTCAACTTCCATACTCAACATGCATTCAACTTTGATTCAAAGATATCATTGGCCATGGAAATTGGGGTATGATCTGCCATGCCATTAATTGACAAAAATGGTTTCCAAGTTGAGATTTTATCAATGAAAAAGTTCAAATATGGAACCGATGAATGTAATGATAGAAGAAAGTGGCCAAAAGATATGCTTGATATACTCTCAATACTAGGAATACATCAATTTATTTTTGGAGAATTCAATTCCATAACTGAAGAGATAGATGGGCTATTTTTAATTATGATCATGAGTCAGAGGAATTGGTAATTTTTGGGCATAAGTTTTATGTAGAGCCTATTTCAATTTCTAGAGAAACTAAAATACCATGCAAGGTAGGAGTAATTTTGGACCACTTAAAAACCCCCCAAGGTATAAAATACTAAGATGGGAAACAACATTTGTGGAAGAAAAAAAGTTGTTCCCATAAATGGTTTAAAAATGAAAGATGTTCCCCCAAGATTATAGAGCACCCTAATTCATATTGTCCTTACGACCATTTTGAATCACCACAAGAAATATATTTCCAGTGAATGGATGAAGATGGTCATACACAAGCTTGAAGTGTTGAAAATGAAACAAGAAAAGCCTAATTTAATTCTTTAATTTTTTCCTTCAATTAAATTAGGAATAAAGTTGGAATTCCACATCACATGACAACTTGTATTAGTTAACTAAGTTAATTTGAATTATTTTTCTCAGTTAATTCGAGTTGACACTTGATTCATGTAGAGTGTCTCCTACTTTATAGGAGCCCTGGTTGAGTTTATTTTGAGTTGTAATTAATTAATTCAGTGTAATTGAGTTGAAGTCAGTTAAACTAGTTCCAACTGATTTAGGAACTAGTAGGAGGTCAAACAGTGGGGAGTTGTTTCAAGTGGTCAACTAGTTAACTGATAATTCATCCATAAATAACTCATGCATGTCAAATCTTAGAGTTACCCAGGTCATGCGAGTGTGTGTTCATATGATCACCTATGCATAGGGAAATTATAATATTTAATCTTAGGGAAAGTGTTTATAGAAAAATATGGGGACCTTGGAAGACCCATTATAACTATTATCATTGGTAATATCCCCATAGTTAATACCTTAATAGATTTATATGGGGAATCCATAAATGTTATGAATTGTTGAAAACTATAACTAGGTTCGGTCTTCATAATTATTTTTTACTTGTATCAATGTATATTTCATGAAAAAGAAAAATGAAGAAAACATTTATTATTATTATTTTTCTAGTCAAGCATGTTATTCATGCTTTCAGGGTTTATTGAGTCAAGAATAATTTTTTTCATATGTCAAAGTCCCATTTGGACAATTTTTAACAAAAGAAAAAAATTATTTTTGAGTCTAGAAAAGTATATATTGACCTCCAAGACCAAGTCGACTCTGCTAGGAGAAGTCGACCTAGAAGAGGCCTAATTCGATGACATGGATGGAAGATATATAAAGGAAGATACTTCATCCTCATGAGCATAATTGACAAACAAGTTAAATCTCTAAGCAAGAGAAGAAGAAAAGAAGTGTGAGGGCCGAGCAAGAGAGATAAAGCCAAGGAAGAAATAAAATTTTGAATTTTTTCTTGTTTGAATTTTGAAGTGGTTGGAGCTTTCGATGGGCTCTAATAAGGCATTCTTTCTGCAGATGCAACCAAAGTTTGTCTCACACATGAAACTTGTGTGGCACCCGATGTTGATCATGTCACTGCTTATGCTTGGCATTAGAGTTATCCAATATGTCATGCACCTGTTGGCAGATGTGTTAGGTGCATTCAATAAACCAGGTTGTTTTATTAGCCTCAGACTGTACATTTGTGGATTATGTCTATGTAGTTGCATGAGGCATGGCATCATCAATTAGACACAATGGTTGGAAAGTTAGACCCACTTGAAAAGGAATAAAATAATTCAACCTAAGGAGAGCCCTATTATAATTGTGCTACACATAAGGAAGGATCTCATCCTAGGTTCATGGATGCTTGGAGTTGTACATGCGTAGTATGTGAACTATTGTCCTATTCATAACCTTTGTCTAGCCATCAGTCTAGGGATGGAATGTAGTTGACTTGGTGAGATTAGTGTCCAATAATATCCAAAGGCCTAACCAAAATGTGCTCAGGAACCTTCTATCCGAAAATTAAACAATGGTCTATGAGATTCCAAAATGTACCCATACTCATTCAAAGAGAAGTTTTGCAGTTTCCTCTGCTGTGATACTCTTCTTGCAAGGCACCAATATAGCCACTTCAAAAATCTATCCATGACCACAAATACACAGTCATTACCATGCTTGGTAAAGGGAGGCTCGACTAATAGTCCATGGAGATGGATTCCCAGGGTTGGCTAGGAGTAGGCAGATGAGTGTATAGGCCTTGCTTCTTGATAATTGGTTTGGCCATGACATAGGTATTGCAAGATCTAATATATTTTCCAACATCATGTTGGAGTTTGGAGGATAAAAATACTTCTGTAGTATGACAACAATTTTCTCCACACTAAAGTGTCCTCTGACCTGACTACAGTGTGCCTCCCAAATCAACTTGGCACACTTGCTTGAAAGAACAAAAAGGTGGCCTAGGTAGCATAATAATGCATCCTGGAGGTGGAAATATGGAACTTACTTGCCATCCATTAGAGTTTGGTATGTGGTGGAAAATTATATATCATTTTTGTACAATTGTGGCCATCTAGAGGTCTCTTGGCCACAAGAGTTGAGTATAGTAGTCAGTGCTGCAATTGGGGGCTGACTGAGGAAATTTGCAACATGATTGGTGCTGCCCTTCTTGTATTCAATGTTCAAGTGGAATTTTTGTAGATATGTAGACCACTTATCATGTTGATTATTTAGCAACTTCCCATATGTCTGGATAAACTAGAGAGGTCGGTGATCTGTGTGGATGATTATCTCCTTCCCCAGAATGTAATTTTTCCATTGTCAACACAACTACATGATGAAATACATCTCTATATCATAGGTGGGGTATTTCGGAATTCTATCAGAAAGTGTCTCACTATGATATGCCACCAACATGTGTGGATAGAAACAACAAAAATCCAAAATTTTATTTCTTCCTTCGCTTTATCTCTCTTCCTCAGCCCTCACACTTCTTTTCTTCTTCTCTTGATCAGAGATTCAACTTGTGTGTCAATTATGCTCATGAGGATGAAGTATCTTCCTTTATATATCTTCCATCTATGTCATCGAATTAGGCCTCTTCTAGGTCAACTTCTCCTAGCGGAGTCGACTTGGTATTGGGGGTCAAAAAGACTTTTCTAGACTTAAAAATAATAGTTTTATTTTGTTAAAAATTGTCCAAATGGGACTATGGCACATGAAAAAAAATATTATTAACTCAATAAACCCTAAAAGCATGAATAACATGCTTGACTAGAAAAATAATAGTAATAATAATTTTTTTCTTCATTTTTTTTTCATGAAAATTACATTGATACAAGTAAAAAAATAATTATGAAGACTGAACCTACTTACAATTTTCAACAAGTCATAACATTTATGGATTCCCCTTATAACTCTATTAAGGTATTAACTATGGGGATATTCCCAATGTTAATAGTTATGATGGGTCTTCCAAGGTCCCCATATTTTTCTATAAACACATTCCCTAACATTAAATATTATAGTTTCCCTATGACATTAACTGTCTTAGGGTTTGTTGTAGCGGCTACAGCCACCCTCCAAAATTTTAGCCTACACCAATTTCAGAGTCTCCCTTGAAGAGTTTCACTTGATGACTGCACACACTTGGGTTCACTCCATGAGCTCGTGTGAGTCTTTACATTCACCTTGCTTGTTCATTGCATTCAAATCTTTGCATGTAGATGTCTAAGTCATGCTTGCGACCATGTTTTGGCTATGCCCAAGTATTCACTTTGTACATGCTTGTTTTGTTTGCTATGAAAGTATCTGTCGCACTCACACATGGAGTCACATTCATTATCACGTAAGCATCATCTCAATCAATGAACGATCAATCATGAGTGTTGCGCTTGTCACATACACCGTCAGTCAGTCTTGTGGAACATGTGTGTCTGGATGGTTTGGTCATTTCATCGTCAAGTCATGTGAGTGTGTGTTCGTATGATCACCTATGCATCTTTCAATTGTTCACACACTTAGCCTTTTGTTCAAGGTTCTTACGACCAAACTCCCCTCTGACAGCTGGACCATCACCCTGCCATTGACTCAATCAACTATCAACTAGAACAGTGTAGAAGCACCAAGCTAGTCTTTTTAAGTTGCACTGCCCACAAGAAATCCAATCAGCTCTCATGCTAGCCACCCATGTAGTCAGAACTAACAGTCATCCCTGAATTGACTCCCCTCAAAAATTGCGCAGAGGCCATTGACCTCACTCGCTCAATTGACTTAGTAAGTTGTGCAGTTAGGCCGGACGGACACTGAGTGCCCTTCCCTGTCTCCCTCAGAAACTGCGCAATTTTCCCAGACAGTCATCTCGACAGTCAACAAACTGTTCATCTCAGAAATTGTGTAGTGTTCATGAGCATGCCTCTTGCTGCCCATTAGTCAGCTCAACTCAGAAATTGCACTGTTTCCAATCTCCCATGTAGCCAACTCGCAGTTCCCTATGGGAATTGTGTGGTTTTGGATGCTAGTGACCTTAACATCCAACTAGAAGTTCCCTCTGGGAATTGCATAGTTTTGCCTGCCAGTCTCCCAAGAAGTTCCCCAGAAAAACTACACAATCCCTGCCTACTGACCCTTCATGCAGCCCGACCCATTCCTCTAGAAAATTGTGCAAATCTGGTTGTCCAGCCCCACTACTCATTCATTCTGAAAAATGTGCATAGCATGCCTGACTTGCCTTCCAGCAACCCAGACTGTTCCTCCCAAAATCTGCACAAATGTTTCCTCCCAGCCAACCCAGACCTTGTATATAGTCATTTTCGACTCAGATTGCCTGTCTCCATATCTCAGTGACTCTTGTGGAGTTTTCATCAACAGTTGCCCAGAGCTATCATCACACATCACAGCCTTTTTTCCTCTCCCAGTCACCTACATCCAAATGATCATGTGTCATGGTAGACTAGGAGGTTTTGAATTTGATGTTGTCTCGTCATGAGTGACTACAGGTACAGGTACACCAACTATTATGAAACCAGCTCAAGAAAAGATAGAAAAGATAGATCAACGCCTTAGAATTCAGCCTCTTCGAGGGGGCAACCTCCTTTACATTACATAAATGAACAATTCTTGGCTGATTCAAATGACAAAACCTCCTTTCTATATATAGGAGTCTAAGGAGTCACAATATAACCCAGCCAACCTAACAATAATAATATAAATCCATAAAAATAACAATAGAGGGATTCTATGGGGCACAGTAATAACAATATGGGGATACTAGGGGCACAACAATATTAATAAGGGATGCAACTACAATAATAATGGGGTAATCACTAGTATTATAGGGACCCAACATGCCCCTCTCCTTCAAAAAAGTGTTGTCCTCAACGCTTGAGTAGTTATAGATGCTTCTGTATAAAATTCTCATCCTCCCATGTGGAATCTTCAGCAGATAAGTTCTTCCACTTGATAAGATACTCGAAATTGATTGATTTCGTAGCTGTCGAGTTCTTGTTTCTGTGACTTCTTCCGGTTCTAATATAGTTTTTCCTTCCTCGTCAAGTTCTGGCAATATTGTTTGAACTGAGAGCTTGTCGTCTATAACCTTCTTTAAACATGAAAGATGGAAAACTGGGTGGAATAGAAGCTCCAATTTGTATTCCATAGTACCAATATTTTGCAACACCTTGTATGGACCATAATACTTTTGTGATAATTTATTATCCTTCTTAGCTTGCTTGAGGGACATTTTCTTATATGGTTGTAGCTGTTAGGAATACCAATCAACTACATCAAACTTCTTTCGCTGCGATGTTGATATGTTATTGTTTCATTCTATTCTATGCCAACACGAGGTTATCCTTTAAGAGTTGGAGGACTTGTTGTTGATGTTCGATGTGATGTTCCACTGCTTGAACCCTAGAATTTTCTCTTAAATATGATGTGATGGATGGTGACTGATATCCATAAAGTGCCATAAATGGGGTCATTTTTGTTGTTGTATGGAAGGAAGTGTTATACCACCATTCAGCCAGAGGCACCATTTGACCCATTGTGTCTGTTTATCAGATACAAAGCAATGAAGATATCCTTCGAAGCATTTGTTTACTATCTTAGTTTGCCCATTAGATTGAGGATGATAAGATGAGCTATCAGCTAACTGGGTACCAAGACAAGAAAATAATTTTGTCCAAAAATATCCAGTGAAAATGGGATCTCTGTCACTTACAATAATCTTTGGGTTTCCATGTAGCTTTTGATTGTTTCCATAAATGGAGTAGAAACTGTATTGGCTTTAAATGGATGTGATAATGCTCAAAAGTGTGCATACTTGGTAAGTCTGTCAACTACCACCATGATGACACTCTTTCCTTCGGACTTGGGTAAACCTGTGATAAAATCCATTGAAACCTCCTCCCAATGTGGGCTTGGAATGGATAAAGGTTGTAATAGACCTGGGGTCTTAATTGTTTCAACTTTATTTTGTTGACAAACCAAACATTCCCCCACAAACTTTTGGATATCCGATTTAAGGCCATCCCAAAAAATTCCTTCTTAACCCTGTGGTAAGTTTTTAAAAATCCTGCGTGCCCTCCTAAGGGAGAAGTGTGCAATTACATAAGAATCTTTTGTTTGAGTTGGGAATTCTTACATAGGTATAAGCGAACTTTGTACCATAACGAATCATTTTTCCAGCTAAATGTATCAGCTATACTGGGATTTTGTTGTAGCTTTCGAATGAGTGCCCACACTTTTTCGTCATTCTTTCATTCCTCCCTTGCTTCATTTATCCAATCCGGTTGGATAATAGAAATGGCGCACAACAATGCTTCCACATCCTCATCCTTTCTTGAGAGTGCATTTGCGACAACATTTTGCTTCCCTTTTCTGTAGATGATTTCAAAGTCATAACCCAACATCTTTGTGACCCATTTTTGTTGCTCTTCAGAGGATAATCTTTGTTTTAAAAAGTATTTAAGACTATCAAGATCCATTTTTACCCTGAAGTGTCTTCCCATTAGGTAGGGTCACCATTTCTTAAGTGCATGTAGGATTGCCAACATTTCCTTCTCATAAATAGCTTTTTGTAAATACTTTCCCTTGGTTGGACGACTTTCGAAAGCAATGGATCTTTCATCTTGCATTAAAACAGCACCAATTCCATTTCCTGAAGCATCACATTCTACAATAAAGGTTTTTGTGAAGTCCGGTGCTTAGCACATTGCCTCTTTACGATGTTCGAAGGCCTTTGTTGCTTCTGGAGTCCATGAAAATGCATCTTTCTTCAATAATGTTATTAGAGGTGCTGCTATTCTCCCATAATTCTTAACAAACTTGCGATAATAACTTGTCAGCCCGAGAAATCCTCATAGATGCTTTATGGATGTGGGGATTTTCCATTCCTTAATGGCTTTAATTTTACTAGGTTCTACCTTAACTCCTTCATGAGATACAATATGACCCAGATATTCCACCTCTTGTACTCCAAAGGAACATTTGGATCTT